>JACXGI010002943.1:0-67667 GCA_016801175.1 Esox masquinongy
AATCTCGGGAGGACGTTCTCTGGGCTCACGGGTCATATATAGGGGCAGGCGTGCCCTGATTGGCTGACGCATCTTGCATAATGAGTTTTCAGTACGGCCGCGGACGCGGCCAGGGTAAACCACTAGGAGCTAAAGCCCCTCTAGGGGGCTCCGCTCCACTCATATAACCGGAGTTACATTCCCGGTAACTAACGATTTGGCTGTACTCGCAGTCCAGCCTCCCTCAGCGTCAGGCCATGGTTGACAACGTGGTCAACCAGTGTTGCGCGGATCTCATTTGTCAGATTCGGTCCTCTTTGAGCACCTTCTTGTCTTCCTCTTCCTCTACCTCTACCTCCAGCATGGCCTCCATCTCTTCCTCTTCCTCTGTTGATTCCTCCTCTGTTGATTCCTCTTCCTCCCCTTCCTCCTCCTCCTCCTCCTTGTCCTTCTCCTCGTTCTCCTCGTTCTCCTCCTCGTCTTACTCTTTCTCTGACTCTTTCCATTGTGCTTGAAGAACGATGAACTCACCTGCTGCTTTTTATAGTGCTTATACACCTGATTGGTGTCTACAATTAAGCAAACAAGTGTTTGCACACCTGATGACTGTGTTGAACCAATTGGTTGGACGGTGCGGTAATTTGACAGTCAGTGCTTTGGTATTGCAAGGAAGTGACTTAATGATAAATTTTTGTGTGTAATGTATGTTAAGTGTGTTTAGTGTTTTGCAAATCACTGTGTGTAGAGTTTTGCAACAAGTGTGAGGTTGACAATGTGCTTATTGTTGTGCAAATATTGGCTGATGTTTTGCTTCTTGAGTGTAAGGTTTTGCTAATAGTGTACTACTTTTAATTTTAGTGTGCAAGCAATCCAAAAAACTGTAATAGCAATCTAAAATTTCTATGGATTATAGTGAGGTGAAGGTTAATTTTTTGGACATGTGGGTTATACAGAATAATGGTACCCTATCCACTACACTATACTGCAATGAAACTGATAAAAACACTATTTTGTTTGCAAGCAGTTTTCATCCTACCCCACTAAAGAGAGGCCTTCCCAAAAGCCAATTTTTTAGACTTCGAAGAATATGTAACACAACCGAAGATTTTATGGAAAAAGCTATTGAAATGCAAGCTAGATTTTTACAGCGTGGGTACCCTTCTGAATAGATTCATATGGCTTATGAAGGGGTACTGTAAATCTCGCTCAGAATTGTTGGAGAAAAGCGCGAAAAAGAAGAGATTTTCGGTAACTTGCATCATTTCTTATTCCCCTCATTCGCGTCATAAAACCAGTTTTTAGTAAACATTGGCATATTTCAAAATCGGACCCTGAACTAGCTCATATTTTTAAAGATCAGCCCCTTTTGTGTACAAAAGAGGGAAAAACTTGAGAGAACTTTTGGTCCATGCTGCAGATCACAAGCCTACGCAAGCTCCAGAACAGAGGCTTTTAAGGCCCCGAACCGATGGAAATTATCGCTGCCGTGGCTGTGCACAATGCAATAACGCTTATAAACCACCAGTTTTTCCCATCCCCATAGAAACAAAATATTTACCATAAAAAGTGTTGTCACATGTGCTTCTACTCATGTTGAGTATTTGATACGCTGTCCATGTGGGTTAGTGTATATAGGTAAAATTTCAAGAAAGCTAAAACAACGTATAAGTGAACATAAAAGTACAATACGTAGAAATGATCGAAACTATCCAGTACCTGTACATTTCAATGACGAAAAACATGATATTTCAGCTTTACGGTTTTGTGGCATTGAAAAAGTCAGTCCACCACATAGAGTGGGTGATCATGATTTACTGTTAAAAAGACATGAAGCTTTTTGGATTTTTACTTTACAGACCCTGACACCTAAGGGCTTGAATGATGAGTTGCTCCTTAATGTGATGTTATGAGATGTTATGAAATGTATCTAGTTCTGTGTGTTTCTTCCCTTCTTTCTTGTTAATGGATTTCTATTTTGCTTTAATTCTGTTTTTTTCCTTTTTTGCTCTTCTGGAAGAAGCCCCACTATCACTTTATGGGTTCATGGAATTTGCAAATAATATGATCTGGTTGTTGATGTTATTTCATGTTGATAATGTCTATTGTCATGTGTTTTATTATCTTCGCATTATAATTATGGGTAATCTTAGCAAAGTATTATGTAATCTTTATCTTCCATATATCGCCATTATGTAGTCTATTGATTATTTAGTCAGTGAATGACATATATGTAATGTGTGACCCTATTGGTCCACTTGAGGGAATGTCACCTATTTAAGATGGCCTCTGGTGATTTTATAATATAACTTGATGAAGGTCCTTGGACCGAAACGTTGTTTTCATTAAAGCTTTTTGATATTGCAAGTTATATGGACAGTGTGCGGGAGTTCTTGTTCAATATTTGTCCCACAAATCTGCCAATGGTGTCAACCCTCTAGCAGCTTTGTTATATTAAAAAAAAATCTTATAGTAAAAAAAAGTATTATCTGCAGGGTCCCGTCCTGCACAGCTGATGGGGAGTCATTCCTGCAGAGGATAGGCATCTAGGAACTTAACTTCTCTGTGGGTGACAAGCCACACTCTAAAGGTGATTCTCTCTTCAACAATAAAGTAGTATTGATCAGTTCCACTGTTTTAATAGCGTTACACCGATACGACTTTTTTTTCAGAAACTCCTTTTCCTCCAAACCTCCAATTGTCACAAAACGTTATTTTTCTATGTGATGCTACAAATAAGTTATTTATGTATTGCAATAACGTCATCCCTTTACATCAGTCTCTCTTCCTTGTTAACTTAACATTATTTGACATTTGACACTTAACATTATTACAATACTTATTTAACATAATTCCCTACTAACCTAATTACTCCCCCTCAATTAATCATTCTTTAAATGAATCACCTCCCAGATTTATAACTCAATCCCTCTCCAAACCTAATGAGCAAAAGCAAATGAACAACAATAACATAAAAAATCGGATTTTCTTTATAATAGAAAGGTTCTCTACGTTAACTTACTTAAGCTTACTTAAGCTTACTCCACCTTATAATATTCTTTACCTTATATAATGTATTATTTAAATATAAATTTGTTTAATTTATAATTTACCCCTCATTTTTTCCTTTGAAAATATAAACAATACACACAACCCATCGCAGGCTTTTATTTTGAAGGAAAAACAAAAATCTGAAGTCTTATTTTTGCTGCCAAATCTCTAATGTTACCTGCATGACGCTAATCCATTGTAGCTATAGATTTGTGAAAGTTAGCTAGCTAGCTAACTTAGCTAGCTTCTTACCTTGAGTTGTCGCTCAGACGATGGCTACCTTTATATGAATGTGACAGCCACTTACTCACAGTTCAACACAGACGTGCACATACACAGACACAGAGACGCAGCTTGTTACTTTTCGCATACCTCATTAACTAGTTTGATACTCTGAACGTGCAGGATGTTGCTTCTCTGCTCTGATGCTCGTGCAATAGTAAACTTTGCGCGAATCATTGAATCTTTTCATGCTCTGCGCTTTCATTTTTACTGTCCGCGGGCTGTCTCTGGGCATTTTATTTTGCTTCTCCAGTATTGGAGTTAGCTGTTTTGGTTCTGCGCTGCTAGCATTAGCATACTCATTTAATGTTTGACGCGGTATCGGCGTATTTCTATGAGTACAAGTACATGAGCCCAGTATCGGCCTGATACATTATCGGTGCATCCCTAGCTTTTTATAAGAGTCGCTTTACAAACGGACTACAGCAAAGGTGCTGAAACTCACAATGCTTTGGAAAATTCTTAAACTCACTGAATGAAAACTGAGGTCTAATTATCAGAAACTACCACCATGTCTAAAAAATAGCAAATGTAAAAGAACACTCCTGGACAAAAGTAGCGCATCCAGATAATTTAAAAGTAGTAAATGGTCAACAAGCAGTTCTTAAAACTGCAATGAAACTGGTCAATTCCCATCTTTTCCAGGGTGTGGTAGGCATCTCTCAATGTGCTCCTTACAGCGGTATAAAATGACATTTTAGGCATGTGTCACAATTTGGACTCTCTGGACCTTTTCTTACTTGTCATTAATTTACCTTGTAAGTATTCCAAAACATATTTACAGCAACAACCTAGGAGAAATTTGTGTTGTCTAAAGGAAAGGACATCAGGGTTTTTCACCTTGTCAGCTCAGGGATTAGAACAAGCAACCTTTTGCTTATTGACTCTACATGCTCGACTTCTAGAATATCCTTCAACCCCTTACACTTGGATCCTAGATGTCTTCATGCAATCTCTGCAGCATCTTCTGACATTGAAGTTGGTCTTCAACAGCACCTTTGTCACCATTTTGTTGGTCTTCAACAGCCCACTCAACCACTGATGGCTCTGTGCTTACAATAACCTTTCCGCTTGGCATTCTACAAATTCAGAATGACATTGGAAAGAACAGGATCTTTTATGGTCTTGTCCAATATTCTCCTTAGTTGTTGATAAGATACAAGAAGTGACTCCATGACCATATCCACATGCAAGGTAATATCATCCTCCATAGGCCCCTGGCTGAGGCTAAAATGGGAAACCACTGGTGAAGCCCATGAGAGTACACCTGGTACCAGTAAAGGACATGCTCTTAATCCGTGTAATTCAGATTTTTGGGGAGACATTTGAATGAAAGGTTTTTGGTCTGTTTCCAGGATCACCTTTGATAAGTTACATTCTCACAGCCAACCACCAAACTTTAGCGGTCCTTCTATTTGAGCTGCTCCTCACCAGTCAAAGAGCAGACTACAGGCTTCAACACACCTTGGTGCTCCTGAAGCAGCACAGCTCGAATGCCATCTTTGGACATCTTAGTAGGCTTGTTTGGTAGAAAAAAATGTAAGAACTGGCTCTTGAGCTAAACTATTCTACAAGTAATTCCAGGTTAATTATCAGGTTTTCTATTGCATGACAACTCTGTGTCCTTTAGGTGCCTTCTGGAAGTTTTTCCCATCTCCACACAGGAACTCTGGAGCTGTGTCACAGTGACCATGGGGTTTATGGTCACCTCCTTGACCAAGGCCCCTCTCCCCCAGTTGCTCAGTTTGGCCGGGCGGACAACTCTATGAAGAGTGTTGGTGGTTCCGTACTTTAGAAAGGGGTATTGTGTGTAGATTAATGAGGAAAATTAGTACAATGGATGCATATTCCCTAGTTGTTGGAAATTTAAATATTTGTTTTTGTTTTTTCTTCCCCCATGCTGTCTTCTCCCAAAAAACTATTGAGCTGCTAACCCTTAGTGTCACTTGGCCTCCCCTAACTCTAACTCTGACCATCTCCAACTGTTCACGCATCGCTGTGTGTGTAAGAATCTGTCACGGCAGTGTGGTGGAAAGGAGGAACCAGGCGCAGGTGGAATTGCATCCGTATGTTGGTTTTTTAATTAAAAAAAACGGGCCAGGGTGGTGGAGCGGCAGGGACGGGCCAGGGCGGCTCTGGCCCGCCCTGCGGGCTCAGGCAGCGGCGGCGGCCAGTCCGCGACGGGCTCAGGCGGCAGCGGCCAGTCGTCAGCAGGGGGCGCTGGCTGCGGCACCAGGGCAGCAGGGGGAGCTGGCTGCGGCTCCAGGGCAGCAGGGGGAGCTGGCTGCGGCTCCAGGGCAGCAGGGGGAGCTGGCTGCGGCTCCAGGGCAGCAGGGGGAGCTGGCTGCGGCTCCAGGGCAGCAGGTGGCGCTGGCTGCGGCTCAGGGCAGCAGGGAACACCCGGCGCCTTGGAGCTGGCACCGGTCGTAGAGCAGGCCGCGGAGCGGCGGCTGGGGCGGCAGCGGACCGCGGAGCGGTGCACCGGATGGCCAGACGACTGCCCGTCCAGTCCACACGGCGTTGGGGAGGTGGTACGAAAGGCCTTGTTCCAGAACCAGAAGGCAGGGACCCCCCCTCGGGCTTCCATGAGGCTCCCCTCGGGTACCCTGGTAGCCCCCCGTAAAAATTTCTTGGGGAGGTCTCCGGGGTGCGACCGACCGAGGTACGGGAGTGGGCCGTGGACCCCAGTTTGGGGATCCCGCCAGCGTGTGGGTACCTCCTTCAACCTCTGGGAAGGCTGGGACCAGCTGGCACAGAATGGGGTCCCACCTCAGCACCCCCAGCGTGGCGTCCTCCTCCAGGGAGTCATACTCCGTCTCCAAGTCCTCTGCCTCGGAGTCATCCGAAGCGAGGGGGTTGGAGAACCAGTCCCTCTGGCAGGTGTACTCCTCTTTCATCGGCGACATCGGAGGGGAGTAGCCGAAATAAGCAGGGAGATGCTGATACTCCTCCTCTGGCGTCTCCGGCTTCTCCCACTGCCACAGGTGGGTGTCCATGTGACCTGGTGGGGGTTTTCTCTGAACCTGCGGGTTCTGTATGTGGGTCGATTATTTTGTCACGGCGGTGTGGTGGAGAGGAGGAACCAGGCGCAGGCGGAATTGCATCCATATGTTGGTTTTTTAATTCAAACAAACACCGAACACAAAACAACTGAATGAAAGTAAAGTGCAGTCTTAGCAGCAAACCGAACACTCACCACAGACGTGTGACAAAACAACAATAATCGACAAGTGAGGGGAGCAGAGGATAAACATTTAAACACATAGTGATGACATAATTGGAACCTGGTGTGCGTGATGATGGGAGACAAGACAATGAATGAGTCCGGGGTGAGTTCATGGAGTGACGGGAACCGGGAGTGCACGGCACGATACGGCGCTGGTCATCACCGTACCGTGACAGAATCCAAGTGTGAACATCTCACTTGCAGCATTTTTAAATAATTTAATATTTTTGCTACTCTAAGCTAAGCCTTAATGTCATTGCCTGTTGCGTTTCCATCAAAACATTTTCTAATAGTGGAATTATCAAACTAAGTAGCCTACCTTATGCATTTGGTTGAATTTGGTGATCATTTAATAAAGACACAAGAATTTGGTCAGTCATCCATCAGAAAATAGCAGTTTAGTGCAGTTTACAGTTTCAAATGCCTGCACACATGGCAGCTCTCCAGATAAGAGGGGCTGGTATGTGCTTAATACAGTATCCTAACCTAGCAGTTATTGTATTTGATGCCTTTATCAAGAGCACAATTGTAGGAGATGGTAAAACTATAGAATCAGAGACAAACAATCTTCTATTTAGGAGTACATGGGCAACAAATAGAGGTGGAGAGATATTGTGGTCCTTTTGAGCCTGACATTTAGGGCCTTGATACCCTGGTCTCATGGACTGTCATGGAAAAGACAGCTCCTGCACTTATTTAACTCAAGTCAAGCTCTGTCCATAGTTCATGATAAAACAATGTTTCTTACATAATGCACTGCTTTGTAAGCTGAAAAGAGTGTACAGTTAGGTTGGGAAACATTTGGACACGGACACAGTTTTCATAATTTTGGCTCTGTACGCCACCATAATGGATTTGAAATGAAACAACTGAGATGCAATTGAAGTGCAGACTTTCAGCTTTAATTCAAGGGGTTGAACAAAAATATCACATGAAACGTTTAGCAATTGCAACCATTTTCATACACAGTGCCCTTATTTCAGGGGCTTGAATTTAATTGTACAAATTAACACAATCATGAATAAAATACTTTGTCTAGAATCCTTTGCAGGCAATGACTGCTTGAAGTATGGAACGCATAGACATCACCAAATGCTGGGTTTCTTCCTTTGTGATGCTTTACCAGCCCTTTACTGCAGCTGTTCGTGGGTCTTTCTGCCTTTAGTTTTGTCTACAGCAAGTGAAATGCATGCTCGATCGGGTTGAGATCAGGTGATTGACTCGGCCATGCAGAATATTCCACTTGTTTGCCTAAAAAACTCATGGGTTGCTTTCGCAGTATGTTTTAGGTCATTGTCCGTCTGTAAAGTGAAGTATTCATCCGGCTGCTTCTGTCTTCTGTCACATCATCAATAAACACCAGTGACCAAGTGCCATTGGAAGCCATGCATGGCCATGCCATCACACTGCCTCCACATTTTACAGATGATGTGGTATGCTTCGGACCATGAGCCGTTCCTAACCTTTTCCATACTTTTCCCTCCCATCATTCTGGTTCAGGTTGATCGTAATTTAATCTGTCCAAAGAATGCTGTTCCAGAACTGGGCTGGCTTTTTTAGATGTTTTTTGGCATTCTAATCTGGCCTTTCTATTCTTGAGGCCTATGAATGGTTTGCACCTTGTGGTGAACCCTCTGTATTTACTCTCGTGAAAGTCTTCTCTTTATTGTAGACTTGGATAATGATTTGCCTACCTCCTGGAGAGTGTTCTTCACTTGGCTGGATGTTGTGAAGGGGTTTTTCTTTACCATGGAAAGGATCATCCACCACTGTTGTCTTCCGTGGACATCCAGGTCTTTTTGTGTTGCAGAGCTCACCGGTGCATTCTTTTTTTTCTCAGAATGTACCAACCTGTTGATTTGGCTACACCAAATTTTCCTGCTATCTCTCTGATGGATTATTTTGGAGCATAAGGATGGCCTGTTTCACTTGCATTGAGAGCTCCTTTGACCGCATGTTGTGGGTTCATAGCAACAGCTTCCAAATGCGAATGCCACACCTGGAATCAACTCCAGACCTTTTGCCTGGTCAATTGATGAAGAAATAATGAAGGAATAGCCCACACCAGGCCATGAAACAGCTTTTGAGTTATTGTCCTATCACTTTTAGTCCCTTGAAAAAGAGGGGGCTACATATTGAAAAGCTGTCATTCCTAAACCCTTCCTCCAATTGGGATGTGAATACCCTCAAATTAACAATGAGAGACTGCACTTTAAGCCCATATTCATAATTTAACTGTAACTTGAATATATTTTGGTAAACAGACAAAATAGCAAGCAAGTCTATTTATATAGCACAATTAATACATAGAAGCAATTCAATGTGCTCTACAAAGAAAAGGAGAAATATAAAAATTCAATAGAATAAAAGCAAATACTAGAATAAAAACAATAAACAACAATAAAACATCATGATAATAAAACATAGAATAAGAAAATAGAAATAGAATAAAAACAAAATAAAAACATAACTGGTAGATTCCGTAGTAGAGTCCACAAGGAAGCTATAAAAGCTGTAAGGCTAACAGTGTGGTTAAGTTTAAGCGTTCAGTCATAGGCGCTTAAACTTAATAACAAAACTTGTCGGTGTCCAATTATTTGTGGAACTAACTGTGTTTAGGGCCAAATTTGATTAATTGCAATTAACTACAGAAGATTGTGCGATTAATTGTGATGAAATATTGTCATCGCTTGTCAGCACTAATATTTAGTGCTGACGATGGGATGGTCACTATTTTGATGGTCATTATTTTGTATAACATTAAAATAGATAATCCTTATCTTAACCCTAAATTCATAATAAAGTTTTTTTTTTTTTTTAAAAGACACAAACAAAAACATATGATATATTTTCATGGTTTATTTAACAAAATCTCAGATTACATGTGTGCAAAAATATGTGTAGCCCTTAATTCAGTAGCATGTGGCACCTCCATTAGCAGCAATAAGTTATAGTAAACATCTATTATAAACACTAATGAGTCTCTAACCATCTTTTTTGAGGGATTTATCCCCACTCCTCCTTACAGAACTCAGCCAATTGAGGAAGGTTTGAATGGTATCTGGCATGTACTGCCCGCTTCAGGTCCCGCTGCAACATTTCAGTTTGATTAAAGTCAGGACTTTGGATTAAGGTCAAGACAATTTCAAACAGCCCCAGATCTTGACATTCCAACCACCATGCTCAACTATTCGGAAGGTTATTTTGGTAGTAGGCAGTATTGCATTTTCGTCAAATATAGCAGTGAAGTTTGAGGTCAATTTTGAGCTCATCTCCCCAGGGAATGGACTTCTAGGAACATTCATGTTTGTCCAGGTCGTCTCTGGCAAAGTTACGATGGGCGGTTTGGTAATTTTTTGACATCAGAAGCTACTTCCTTGCAATCCTCCCATGAATTCCATTTCGATTCAGTGTTCTTGTTGTAAAGGCATGGGCAGTAACCTGGGATGCAGCAAGGAAGTTTGCAAGTCTCCAGATGTCATGTTTGGGTTGAAATGTACCTGATTTGTTATTTTTTTGTGGCTCTTGTAGATGTTTTGAAAGGGCATCTACTTCTAGGACGAGTTGCTGTAATGTAAAAATATTGCATTCACCTGTGTCTTTAAGGGCTTTAGGGCTAGACCCAAATGCAGACACGGACTCTATGTGGTTTTGGTGCAGCAAGATTAATTGAGGATAGACAGGAGCAGGTTGGAGGCAAATGTTTGGTACAAAGGATCGGTAGTAATAAGGCACAGACAGACGAAAGGCAGGCTCTTGGTAGGCTGGAGAAAACGGAGCGGAGCAAATTAGGAAACATACAGGTAAAGAGACGTGGCAACACTTGGCATGGAAACACAAGACAAATTGGCTTTTTCAAAATCAGATGCCAACAACAATCAACCCTGTAACCTGTGCACTCACTCTCTTTCTCTTGGCGGGCTCACACAAAATGCGCACGTTCCAAACAAGATCTGCTGCTTGAATGACACAAAGAGGACCCAAACATTTGCCTTTTTTAATCAACAATATCATATTTTTTGAGGGCTTTAGTGCATGATCGGAATTACAGATGAATAGATCAGGGGCTATTTATATTTTTTGTAAAAAAATATACATAATTTGAGATCCGGGGCTATTCATAAAAGATTCAGGGCTATAGCCCCGGACGTCCAGGCCTAAAGACGCCCATGGGTAACACTGGTTTCTTGTCTCTATCAGTGTCCCACCCCAACTCTTTCCTAAATATCACTCCTTTGAGTGATTATTTACCCACCTGGTCCTACTTACCTGCTGTAGTTGATTTATCCAATGCGACTTAGGGCTCACTCATTTTAAAACCTGCACTAATTCCTTTATAATGTAGTTTTTCTACTACATGTACGATTTCCTCTAAACCAACATATGGAATTAGTAAATATAAACGTGTTATGTCAGATAAAAAAAACTGCTTCTGATTATAGAAAGATTTCACAGTGAACACAAAATTTTTATAATTGCACGTACTTTCAAGCAGCACTGTATATGAATTCAAGGGCTGCAAAATGGGGGCCTTGAACACAGCCCAGCTGCCATCCCTAAACACAGCTCGACTAAGGCCTCGTCAGGGGGCGGCTAAAAGGGCCCTCAGGAAAGCGGCTCTGGAGCAGCAGGGAGTAGAAAACTAAAGGCAAGTGGGCTGCGTTTCTCCACACCTGGGTTTCTGTTTTTCGGTTTTGTTAACAATTGTTCCAATTCATGTAAATAAATGCCCTCCATGGCCCATAACACTGTCTCTGTGTCCGTTCCCTGTGTCTCTCTCCATTGCAATATACACTACTGTTCAAAAGTTTGGGATCACTTAGAAATGCATGGCCAGCGCCAGGATGACATGACTGAGGGTGCATTTTGTATGAATGAGGGGGCATGTCTAATCACTGCGTGCACCGCGCACACTGCGCAAAATTTCTTCTGATATTCAGAAGGCTATTCAATGTGAGAAATTGCCAAGAAACTGAAGATCTCGTACAAAGCTGTGTACTACTCCCTTCATAGAAAAGCGTGAACTTCCTCTAACTGGAATAAAAAGAGGAGTGGGAGGCCCTGGTTCTCATGAAAAACAAGGAAATATCTAAGTAACTCCAAACTTTTTAATGGTAGTGTATATATTACATATTCATAATAACTGCATTCTGCATTCAAAATGACCTCCCATTTGCACATTCAGGCGCACTACTGCCATTCACACATTATCCCAATTGAAAATGTATATAGCAACTCTGTGGAAGTCACTCTCAGAGTTTTGTTATCAACACATGACCATGGTGGGAACTCCGAGCCAGTGCATAGGCAATATGGGCTGGATTGAGATTCATAAAAATATAATTAAAAAACAATATTAATCAAGCATGCTGGGAAATATGATAATGATTGCCATTGTTCAAAATTATGTGTATTTGGGGTGTAAAATTGCATCGATACGAATTGATACACTGATTTGCAAGGCAACGATTCATTTGTATTGATATCAAAACTAATGTATGGATCTGTATTGTGGATTTGTAAGGAAAATATGCAATCTTATGTAAGAACGATGGTTTGAGAACCACCGATAAACAGGACAAATTCCGATGGGGCAGGATGGGTTGGAAATAAAATAGATTTAGGATAGGATATTATAGGAACACTTTTGATGGGACAGTTTGAAGTCACTCATCAATAAAATAAATTGGTGCTCTGACATCAGTTGCGTGACCATACTTGCTTGATTAAAACAACCAAACATACTTGTAGATGTTAGGATGGCTATCCCTGTTTTAAATGACAAAACAAAAGAGAAGGACATGTATGAGACACTTTTAGGGTACAAATCTGCAGAGTGGAATTACTTCAGCACCCGAAAAAAGACGACAAGATAGAGAAAGAACATGCTGTACTCCCCGGGACAATACCAACAATGGCCAGTGCAATGGTTTTCCCCACATAGAACAAAAACAAACTATCAGTCGGTAATAAGCGCCAAACAAACAGCTTCACCCAAACATATCACAGGTAATCATGGCGTTGAGGAATTCAGCATAGTAGCTTGCAAACACTCTGCCTCCTCCTGCACCTTCAGTCTGGTCCTTAAGAGGGCACAAACATAATGAGTTAATTGGCCTCAGATGAGCTCACTCATCAGTGGTGGCAGTACTAAGGCCCACCTCCAGGAGAGAGCGCAGTCGGACCGCTCGATCCAACTGATCCCTCACACAACATATAAGCTCAAACAGGACGTGGTGAACAGGTAGAACAGTTCCTATGAAATGTTGGGGAGGTTTCTTGAACAACATGCAGCTGTGTGTGCAACTCTTATGGATTAAGATCTAAGGGGAGGGGCGTGTGATGTCCAGACATTGACTGAGACTGACATCACAACCGTTGAGGATATCATATAGGCTGCTTAAACCTTTGATGGCAGCCACAACTGTAATGTGTGAGGAGACACAGCCCACCATGTCAAATATTGCCCCACTTCAAGCTAAGAAGCTTGGGCACTTTGATGGGGAAGATGAAGAGTCCCCTCTTGTAACAGAGATGAAGCCAACCAGGGACCTCAGGGATCGTTATGAAAACATTCAGCCAGTACCAAACAAAGCATCAACTTTAGATCCAATATTCAAAAAGATGCCATTCCTGAGAGATGAAGAGCAAGGACAAACCTTTGAGAATCAGGTATCTCAAGCAGCAACATTATGGAATCATAAGTTGATTTGTCTTAGCATTTTGTATATCCATTTAAATTATCTTCTTATCAAACTATTCATAATAATAATTTAAAAATGTTTTTCATATTGATTGTGCGAGAGTGTATGAATTGACCCATGGACCATAGGAGAGGTTGGAAGATATCATACATGGGTATGTAGGATAAACTTTTCTTATTGGAGGATAATACACTGTGTAATGGTTGGCTATGATCACTGGCCGCCTCCTGAGTGTTCTGGCATAAAAGAATGTGTTAACTTTGTAAGACCTAAAGAATATCAACATTTTGGACTCATGCTTATAAAGAAAATCCACTCCTGACTTCCGGTTATATTATTTTGTTCATGGATCAAGAGTGGACAGAATGCAATTGGGATACTTCCTGATATTTAGATGTTATTGTGCTTATTCTCCAGCTGTGAGGTGCGAGGGAAGCAAGTGCATAAAAAGGAGAGGCAAAATGAATACAACAAAATGGAGCAGCACCACACGGTCAAACAATTAGACATAATAACCCATGAGGTGTGGGTGAAAACCAAGAACTAAAATAGACATCATGACGACTAACTCAAAAGAGGTGTGTGTGTGTGGGGTGCGTTTGCCATCGTCTCCAGCCAGCAGTTAGTACTCTGGCGAGGTGGAGCGGCGGAGACGGGGAGAGCATGCAGCGCCATAAGGAGCAACCGTCACAGTACCACCCCCCCCCCAGGTGCCGCTCCTGACGATGGCCGGAGCAGCACAAGGGAGCCGGTCAATCTGAGTGGCGGGCATGGAACTTGGCTGTCAGGGAGGGGTCGCAGATGTCCTCCGCCCAGACCCTGTACGCCGGACCCCCAGCTACCTCCATCAGAGGCGGAGGCACCACTGCAGGACCAGATCCCCCCAGCGGACCAGGAACCACTGGCCTGAGGAGAGAGACATGGAAAGAGGTTGAGATGTTAGTGTATGGTGGTGTAAGCTGGAGTTATATGTGACGTGGTTTACCTTCCGGAGGACCTTGAATGGCGCCACGTACCGGGGACCCAGTTTACGATAGGGCAGACGAAGTGGGAGGTCCCTCGTGGACAGCCATGCCTTGTCCCCCAGACAGTACTCAGGAGCATCACTCCACCACCGGTCTTCCCGCACCTTCTGACGCCGCACTGCCTCCTACAGGCGGACATGGGCGGCGGACCAGACCTCGTCAGACTTCCTGAACCACTCCTCAACGGCCTGGATGTTTCTGGAATTCTCCACCCAGGTGGCACAACAGAGGCTGGAAACCGAGGACTACCTGGAAAGGGGTCAGACCTGTGAAGGAATGGCACAGAGAGTTCTGAGTGTACTCCGTCCAGGGGAGAAAACGGGTCCACTCACCTGGTCTATCGAGGCAGTATGATATGAGGAATCTCCCCAGTTCCTGGCTTTGTGGGTAGTACCCAGACATGAGGCTCACCACAACCCCCAGTCTGGACATGAAGGCTTTCCATACTCGAGATGTGAACTGGGGGCAGCGGTCGGAGAATATGTCCTCCGAAATTCCATACAGCCGGAAGACCTGCTGAAACAGCACCTCAGTGAACTGGAGGGCAGAAGGGAGGCCGGGCAGTGGAATGAATAGAACCATCTTTGAGAATCGATCCCACTACCACGGTGATGGTTGTGTTCCGCTCTGACTGTGACAAGTCCGTGATGAAGTCCACGGAGAGGTGGGACCAGGGTCGCTGAGGTATTGGTAGGGGGTGGACCCGGTCTCAGAGCAGGAAGGGGGTGAGGAGCCATATATATATATATATATATATATATATATATGTATATATATATTATCATATATATACATATATATTATCATTTTGCTTCAATACATTATTAATAATGTGTGAAAACTGATACCATTACCTCACATGTATTTAGTATTGCTTGCAGGTGTCTGCTGCACAAATGAAGTGCCAGCACAACATGATGTGAAATGGCTAGACCTTTTGGAACTGGTCACAGGTACAATGGTGGACAATTTGGCATACAACTTTAATTCCCATCTCCTGCTTTATATATGACAAAAATACACGGTCTGTTTCCTGTTCCCCATCTCAATTAGTTCTGTTTCCCCATGTTTTTGTTCTCTCCCTTGGCTCTGAAACTCCTTGACAGTATGACAGCTTAGATCTTAAATCCCACACTGAGTGGCAGTTGATCCTCTCCTCTGATGTTCAACTCTGTGTGTGCGTTTGCGTGTGTATGTAGGAATGCTTCAAATTTGTCTCATAGCAGAGTCATTTCCTCAAAGATTCATGAAAGACGTTTTTTGTTACAGATAGTTATTTATTGATTTATTACTTTTACCCTGTTTTTTTCTACTCCCCTGTTTCATGATTAAGGCACTGCCTCTTTGCCCCAACTCCCAGCAGACCAGTGATAGTCAATGACGAGATATGTCTTCCAAAGCACATCCGGTGCCATTCTGGTGCATATCACACTGCATGCTCAAATAGGATGTCTAGACCACAATCCTTATTTGACAGAGGGAAAACCCTTTTTTGGAAGGAGCTTCATAAATTACTATGAAGTGAGTTAGCTTGGCTATCTACAAGACAGATGTGATTTCAGTATTAAGTGATGTGCAAGTCTTTACACCAAAATTACTTGAATAAGGTGTTAGTAAAGGGCAGGAAAAAACACTTGTTTGTAAAACAAAACACATGTTGCTGTCATGATTGCAATTGCCCTCAGGTACTGAACAAGTGAAGGATGGTTAATATCCTTCAGATGCACCTCTGAGAATGATTCCGTTTGTACCATGGGATGCTATTTTGTTGATGATTTTGTTGTGGTGCTAATGTCTCCACATGAGTATGGTTTAATGTTTTGGGATCTGGTGAATGCAGTATCTAATTACCTGAAAGGAGGGAATGCAAAAATATTATGTCAATGCTTTATTAATTAAATCAAATAAGTCTTAAACAGATCAAAATACATTTCATATTGTAGATTCTTCAACATTCACCCTTTACCTTGATGACAGCTTGGCACACTCTTGGCATTCTCTCAACCATGAGGTAATCACCTGGAATGCATTTATATTAACATGTGTGCCTTTTTAAAAGTACATTTGTGAGTTTATTTCCTTTTTTAACCACCTTTAACTCCCCCAATTTACAAGAATCCAAGTCCACTGTACAACTTGGGTCACCACAACAACAGTATAGTGTAGTGTTGTAGCTTCCTCCACAACCTGTCCAAACAGCCAGTCTGCTATTTTACACCTCCTCCCTTACCCAGGAAGTCAACCAGAGCTAACAGGTCAGAGGAAATGCTCACACGCATTGCCTTATTCATAGCCAGGTTAGAGGCCCCAGACCCACCAGAGACATCACTAAGACACTGCAGCACAAGGAAACCCCCTGTGTCAATTACCTCCCCCCTGGACAGGGCTAGCCCAATATATGCTGCCCAACAGGACACCCCAGCCGCCATCAACAGTGACACGACCAGGGCTCGAACCTACAGCCATAGTGAGACTTACAAGGCAAGTGCATAGAACATTGCGCCATTCGGGAGACCTTCATTTCCTTTGTAAGGCTTTAGGGTGCATATACAGCAGGGTGACAAGGTAGGGTGGGTAAACTGACGACCATCATTAAGTCTGTACTGTAGTTGTATCTATTATGACATTAAGGTCAGTCAAACACAAAAATGTCCAAAACATTGAAAGTTTCTTTGATCGCACTTGCAAAAGCCATTAAATGCCATGATGAAACTGGCTCTCAAGAGGACTGCCATGGGAAAGGAAGACCCAGAGTAGGGAGTCATGGTGGTTGCATTAATCTTTTTTATACCCTGTGTGTTTAAGAAAGCCTTATTGTTAGACCTTTTTTCACCTTTCATAAGATATTCGAACTAACAATATTTATGTGAAAAACAAATGGATAATTACTTTAAACTGTCAATCACTCACCTTCCAAATAATGTGAAAAGATAAATTACCATCACTTTGACTGACTGGTTGTGATTAATGTCACTAAGTATGGTGGCCCCTGGTTCTTTTTGATCCCCAAAACACAAGACACAAAAATAGAAGAATAAACTTTATTGTACAAAACAGTTCATGAATAAAATACATGCCATTAAAACCCCTCTAGAGACTCACCACCACCCCTCACCCTACATTACAAACCCTCCCGTCTCGTCTCCTCCCCCCCAGCACTAATACCACCCAGACAGAGGAGGTTCATTCCCTTAAAAATGTGAACCCAAAAGAGAGGTTGGCTTCCCGTTTACATAACCCTCCCTGCCATAGGTCAACAGATTAAGGGGGCGGAAACCAAACAGGAGCGTTGCTAAGGGGGCGTGATAAGCCTGGAGGCCACTAAAAGCGGACATACAAAACAATAAATGGAGAAAAAAGTCCAGTTCGGTCGCATCCTCGTGGCCAAACAATTAAAAGAGAATGTCCAGGACCTCACCCAACCCATGAGTTCTTATTGGTGCACGTATCCCAGCATCCCCGTCAAGTTCTTATTGGTGTGCGTATCCCAGCATCCCTGTCAAGTAGCCCAGCTGCCACTGCTCCCAGGGAATTAGAATGCTGTTAGCGGGGAAGTCCAAGTCCAATAGTTGTCCCTACTCCACGAGAGGTGTCAACCAGTGTTGATCCTCCCAATGCAGATGCCGCGTCACTCCTTCCTGATCCTGTAGGAGGTGAGATAAAATTCCCAAGCTCAATGGTAGGCCATATTTATACAGCAACACACTGACACCACTAGCAGGATCTACCATTCCTTTCGATCAGTCTTAGTGTGCGTTGTGTAATCCCTCTCATCATCAGCGGGCTCCGTGCGTTTCTCCTCCTGTCGGCTCCACCGCCTCCTCCGTCCACTGCGTGCCTGTTTCCCCATTGTTCCTTCGTATTTATGCACCTGCAGCTGATTCCAAATCGTCCCCAGCTGCCGCGGGTCGCTCCCCCATATACATGCCAGCAACACCCAGTCCCTGCCCTTGCCTGTCCATCAGCAACATTAACCCAAAATTAAATCAGCTGTTCGTGTAGGATTTCCTTGAAGGTTTCTTGGTTGCATACTGCTGTGGAAACTTTCTTTTTAGGGTAAAACCTAGACATAGATAACAGCTGGTTACTTTATGTTGATTGTGTGCACATAGGAACAAGTCTCACAGCACATACCGAAGAAGCCTTCCATCACCTCCCTGAATGACTACCACTCTGTAGCTCTGACCTCCATCATCATGAAGTGTTTCAAGCAGCTGGCCAGAACTCACATCGGCTCCACCCTTCTTGACACCTTGGACCGCCTTCAATTTGCATATCGCCCCAACAGATCTATGGACGATGCCATCACCCTGACTGTACACAGCGCCCTCTCCCACCTGGAAAAGGGTAACACATACGTGAGGATGCTGTTTGTGGACTACAGCTCAGCATTCAACACTATTGTGCTCGCTAAGCTTGTTCCCAAGCTCAGGGCCCTGGGTCATAACAGCTCCCTTTGCAACTGGATCCTGGACTTCCTGAGGAGTAGACCCCAGGTGCTGAGAATGGACAACCTCACCTCATCTGCACTGACCCTGAGCATCGGAGCCCCTCAGGGCTGCGTACTCAGTCCCCTCCTGTACTCCCTGTACACGCATAACTGTGTGGCCACACACAGCTCCAACATCATACTTATGTTTGCGGATGACACCACCATCCTGGGTCTCATCTCCAGCAATGTTGAGATCGTGGACTTCAGGAAGCAGCAGAGGGTGGATCACGCCCCCATAAACATCAAAGGATTTGAAGTAGAGAGAATCTCCGACTTCAAGTTCCTTGGTGTGTTCATCAAAGATGACCTCACCTTCTCTAGGCAAGCAGACTCTGCAGTAAAGACTGCCCAAAAGTGTCTATATTTCCTGAGAAGACTCAAGAAGTTTGACAAGTCTGCAGAAACTTACCAACTTTACTGGTGCACCATTGAGAGCATCCTCTCAGGCTGCTTTACTGCCTGGTATGGCAGCTGCTCCGCTGCTGATCGCAAGTCCCTCCAGAGTGTGGTCAAGTCGGCTGAGCACATCAGCGGCTGCCATCTCCCTTCCGTGCAAGGCATCTACCATACACATCTAACAAAGCACGAAACATCAAAATAGACTACAGCCACTCAGGCTACAGGCTGTTCACACTGCTGCCATCTGGTAGACGTTACTGGAGCATCAGGACATGCACTTCCAGACTCACAAACAGTTTTTACCCACAGACCATAAGGCTCCTCAACCAGCAACACTGATCTATTGATCACGTACACTTCATAAGCTCTGGTCACTTTCTATGTACATTCATGTACAGTAGCACATTTTAATGTACCCATTTATAGGCACTACAACACTTATTTTTATAATATGTAAGATTTCTATTCATACTGCCCATATTCCCATTTCTACCTTATCTGAAATTGCTTCTAGTCACTATTGTTATGTATATTTTGTATTTTCTGTTATTATTTTTGCTATATATATTTCTGAATTACTCCGTAGATGTCACATGAATTTCATTGTTCAGAATGATGCATGTTATTCGGTACACTTGACAAAAAAAAGACTTTGACATAAAGTGTTGAGGCCTCAGGGTAGTTCTGACTCAAACTTCTCTTGCTTCATCTTGTATTCTTCTCCACCCTTCCCTACTGCTGGGTAGGCATTGTCCCTTCTCACTGTACCTTTGGCAAGTAGGCATTGTTTTTGCTCACTGTACCAAACAGGAGGAACAGGTTTCTAGGTTTACCAAATTGGACAAAACAGGTAAGTCAGGGTAGGAGCACCAAAGGTGTAGTTTCCTAACCCTCCCTTGTTACATGGTTCCTTGTTTATGAGTAGGAGACTGGTACATGGTTCTGTGACAATTATACATAGTTGAAAGGCCTGCTTCACAGGTTGAAGTACAGGGTTTAATGGAGAGGCTACGAGAATTCTATAGTAAACCACCTTATACAGTACATGATGGTATCATGGTAACAATTTAATTCACAATTTCCATCTTTTGTTCCTTCAGGGACAATCCATATCTCTCTGTTGATGGTCTTTGGAGGCTCCGGTATCTGACTGGTGAGCTTTTCTGTTCTCTTCCTATGAGAAAAAGATAGCCACACAGATGGTTCACACAGAGCTAACAAAATAGTTATGGGCTATTACTGACAAAAGAGAGATCAGGAGTGAGATCAAATAATTTCTAGGGTATTATATATATATTATGGAACACTGTGGAGACCATCATTATTAAGAAGTGGAGGCAAGATAGCACCACCAAGACATTGCAAAGATCAAGACTCCAAAATGTATGACTGGCCAAAGAAAAAGCTCATCGGGGAGGCTACCAAGAGCCTAACAGCAACTTTAAAAGAACTGTAGGAGTTGGCAGGAACTGTGTACTGCCTGCATATTACAACCATTGAACATTTTTGTCACAAGTCTAAGCTGTCGGGTTGGGTGGCAAAATAAGAGTCATTTCTCACAAAAAAGAATATCCAAAGCCTGTAAACATGTTGCAAGAAGACACATTCAATCTCCAACAAACATGTAGGAAAATATGTTATGGTCTGTTAAGACCAAGGTAGATGTTTTAGGCCTAAATTCAAAAGATACTGTGTTAGGAGCAAAGCAACCTTTGCTCACCATAAGTACATAGTACATATTGTTATACAAGGCTCATCACCCTAAGTACATAGTACATATTTTTATACAAGGCTCATTACCCTAAGTGTCACAGTATAGGTGGTGTGCGGGAGAGGAACCAGGCACAGGCATTCTCACGTTCGGCGGTTTTTATTACAAACAAACCAAAAAACCAAACAACAAACGGAAATGATACGCTACACTGAATGAAATCAAATGCGCAACAAGCGACTTATAACGAAACATTCGCACAGCACAGCACAGCACAGCACAGCACAGCACAGCACAGCACAGCACAGCACAGCACACTCACCAACAAACACGACGACAAGCAACAATGATCCACAAATGTGGGGAGCAGAGGGGAAACATTTAAACACTTACAAATGATGTGATGGGGACCTGGTGTGCATGATTGGAGACGTGACACAGACAAGTCCGGGATGCGTTTGTGAGTGATGGGAACTGCAGGTGCACAGAACGGTGGCGCTGCTGCTCACCGTACCGTGACACTAAGTACATAGTACATATTACTATACAGGGATCATCACCCTAAATACATACTGTATTATGTATTGCTGTACATAGTTTGCAGATGCAAACAGGAGTAAAATATCGGCCCAGGAATCTGAATTGGAATGGCAATTGTTAAAATAATTAAGAATTGTTAAAGTATTGGTAATTACTATAATTGTTGAAGTACTTAAAATACTTTAAGAATTACATTGTTTGCCTTCACAAATATATTTTTAATATAATAATCTGTTTGCAATCGCACGAGTGAAATGCTTGGTGCCCTTATTTCAAGTTAATTCGACACAACATTTTTGCTACATATCACTGTAATTGTCTTCATTTCAGATAATGTGCTTGTGAAGTAGGCTAATCAACTACTGGTGGACTCTTCTGCATTCATTTCAACTGTCTGCATCTCTACTCTTTCCTCTGGTGTTTTTCTCTTTATATCGTACCCTGCCTCCATCCTCTCGCTTTTCTCAGGCTCTGTATCGGGATTTTTTTGGTTGGCTATAATATAATCTATTAAGTTGACTATAGTATAATCTAGTTTTAATTTATTTGAACAGAAACATATTATATATATTTAAGAATATTAATAATTTGTTACATTTACAGAAAATTCCAATTATCAGTAACTAATTTACACAATACTTTGGTTAGCTAGCTAGCACTCATTAAACATTTACCAACAGGAGAAAATATCGCTAGATTTTAAAATAACATTATAACAAACACCACTAAAATTAATGGGAAGCTAGCCAGTTAAGCGCAATATCATGAGTGCCGTTTTCCCGCCACTTTTGTAGGACTACTCCACTTTGGTATGACAGGAGTCTGCCTGTGTGATTGAGAAGCACTGTCAGCAGCATTCTTAATAGGCTGACGAAACATCTCGATTTTGGTGCTGCCCTTGGCAGCATCTACTTCAAGAGACCGTTGTTGTTTTTCTCTTACTTTCTCCGCACCACCTTTCCTCTTTCTCTCCATTTTAACAACAAATGTTTGTTAAGAAAAGCAGCAAAAACTAAAAAACTTTGCTTAAGATATTGACCAATCTGGTGCTGCAAAAATGTTGGACAAATTCAATTATGCAGGGGTCACGCCTCCTTCCCCTTCAATATTGAAATATTGGGTCGATCCATGTGCGTAGCCATGTAGACCTTTGCACGCCAGAGAGATAGAAACAGGGTGAGAAAATTTGAAGCCAGGCCGAGCGGCCCACAACATTCTGATCATTCCTGGGAAAAATTGCACATACAGTAATGAGCAGCTACTGGCCCACGTACAGTAAGTTGGGTCAGCCCAGCCCACCGGGAAAAGTCCCGAACCTCCCGATGGCCAGTCCGCCTCTGACAGAACGTATTGGTGGCAGTAGACTCATGCTATTCCCGTCACTTGAGACAGGGGCTTTGTTGAGGATAAAGGGGACATCTCAGCATGACAATCCGCAAGAGTGCGGATCACAGTGCTGTAGAAAAACTGTAGACTTACATAAAGAGGCTGTCCACAGGAGATCCCCTGGCAATTTGACTGAGCTTGATATATTCTGCAAAGATAAGTGAGATAAAATTGCAAGATCCAGATGTGCTAGGTTGATAAAGACTTATCCAGCTACACTTACTGCTGTAATCCAAACAGATATTGAGAAAGATATCCTGAGATCTGCCTATCAAAATTTCTAAGGAAATTCTCTCCCAAAATGGAAAATAAACAGAATATATTTTTCATAATTTTCTCTAAAGGGATGTATCAAATATTGAAAGATCGCTTTTATCCAAACCAGAAGGTTTATCCCGATGTGTCTATCTCTCCTTATCCTTTCGATGACTCAACTTGTAAATAAATAAATATTGCTTTATTTTATCTGGAGAAACAAGACTTATTATTTAAAAAAGAGTTGCATCAAACAAAAGATTTGAACATGGAGGTTTTTTGGTTATATATATATAAAATTCACAAAATGCACATAAAGTATTTTTTTTTAAATATGTTTGTCAGATACACAAACCAACTGGTTCTTCATCTGAAATGAAATTTTAAAGAAATTTGCTAGTTTTAATTTTTCATGTAATTATTTACTGGAGAGAAACCCATGAAGTTATCAGGGTAACATCCTTAGATTTTGTAATGCTGGAAACTGTTACCTTCGCAACTAAAAATATTTTATGTGGAATAACAGGGATAAAGCTGTCAGAAATAGATCAACATTCTTCCAAACTTGGCATGAGAAAAATATAAACTTTGTTCTAGATATCCTGGATATGTAGAACAATTCCATTTAGAGAATTTAACTATGTGGTTAAAGCTATACCCAATGGTCGGCCCCTGATCATGAAATCTCATTCTAGTCCTTGAGTTAATGATCTTGCCTTTACTTGAGAAATCCTACACTAATAAATATATGAGACTGTAGAATTCTCCACTGTAGAAATAAAATCTCATGCACCGTTGACATTGATTGGGTTAAAGCTTGGATGAAACCTCAAAGGTTTTATCCAACAAATAAAATGAAATATGTCAGCAATAATATACTATTTCACAGAATATACACAATGATTTCTACGTATTGTGATTTTGATAATGTACTTTCTATAATAACAGAAAGAAACATTTTATTCATCAATTTTAAGTAACATTGGTCAGTTTGGAAAAAAAGAATTACCGGTACATTTTTAAATTTTATGAACTGGCTTTGTCCTCTTCTTCAAAAATATAAAATCTGCTATTACTCCAATGAAAACACATCCGTTGACTTATCTGTCAATGTTATAATCCTTGCTGCCAGTTCCCAAATACATTGTATTCTTAGCTGATTTCAGCTTTTTGTTGAATTCCTTAAGAAAAATGTAAAATGTAACAAAATTAATTAACTTTTACATTTATACATCCAAAACAACCCATTTTATCAAAGTAGTTTAAATTCCATTTTTTGTTGGTTTGGATGTACTTGTCTTCTCGTCTCATCTGTAATGCAGTGGTTTCAGTCTGGAGGAGTGATTTAGGAGGTAGCAGTGTGAGGGGAAGGTAATTTCTCTTAATGAGAAAAAATGAGTGTTCATTATAAAAGGTGAAAATATCAACCTGTTTGCATTAAACCCTAAGTTGTTTTTTGTTAGATGTCAGTGGAGGTTGGAGGAGAGGTTTCAGTAATGCTGAATTAGACATAAAAACAACTTTAATAAAAAAAGCTTACAATAAACAACTCAGACAATCCTTTAGCGGCGATCCTTGGAGCTAGGTTTCCTGAAAGATAGGTGGACCAGGGGACAATTGTCGAGCTAACAGTAGACTGTGACACATTGCACCGCACAGCTAAGTCCTGCTGTTTCAGGATTGACTGCCACACGTGACACGGGAACATGAAAAACTGCTCAATCAGTGGAAAGCTGTTTGCTTTGAAAGGTACTCAACCCTCTCCTCAGAGACCCCGATAAATTTCATAATTTTATTGTAGCCTTGAATAGCGGATTGACTAATCAAGCTTGATGATTAGTTGACAAGTCTAAGCTGTTGTGATGGCTCTAGACTAGATCAAATGCATGGACTGGTTGGGGGGTCTTAGAGTGTTCATCTCACAACAGAGTTAAATCCCTGTCTTAGAGTGTTCATCTCTTGATCTCTGCACCTGACTCCACCTCAATGTAGTCTCTGCTTTTGGCACTATAGCAAAAAAGTCTGCTTTGAGGGTTTTATAGTCCTTGAACCCAGTATCGAATATGATTAGCCTGGGTTCACACTGAAAGCATTATAGATAAAACTGTTGTCTGCTAAGTGAGTGGTTCTCTTTTGTCAGATGATCAATTTCTTCATGTACTGATTTTGCTGGTCCTACACCTGGAGCTTCTGAGTGCAATCATGATCTGGGAATAGCAGCTCGGTAACCTGGTTGGAAGTGAATAAGGCAAAATGCCAAGATTAATGTGAACTTTGATTTTATGGTGACAACAGCATAGCAATGGTATTCTATCAGGGTTAGTATATATCTTGAAGTCATTATTATATTGGCTAATTGTGGGGATATTTTGTATAGCATATTATAACTCAAAGAGTGGCATGTGGTCCAGTATTTTTGTCAGTAGTAACTCCAATATTTGGCAGAATGGCCTACAAACTGTTTTTCAGAGTTTTTACTGTTTTCCAGAATTTGTCTGGATTCCAACTATACAGATAATGCAGCTACAAATTAGTCATATTTAGCTTTTCTAACAAGCTTAACATTCAAGTTTCTCAATTGTCTAAAAGTTAGCCGGTCAAAACTTGATGCCACTTTTCTTGCTTTAGCTCACACCACGTCTTTTGTCAACAGTGTCAGATATGTACAAAATAAACCAGGGAATTTTCTTCTTTGATATCCATGATTCAGATAACATAAACAGGTCTGGATTTGTAGTAATCCTGTCAGTACGTACAGGATTACTACAAACAGATTTTGCAATCCAAGTATAAAAATTACCTGGCAATTGTACTTAGATTACTGGGGCCGTATTCACAAAACATTTTATCTTACCACTAGGAGGGCTCCTAAACAGCAGTAAAAGTTCCTAGCTAAGAGTTTCCTCTTAAAACCTATTCACAACGCTGCTAAAACCGAATTTTGATAAGGATTGGGGAGAAATCTTAAGCTAAGAGAAAGGGCAGGGTTGGACCCCGTTGCTATAGATGATGTCGTGTTCCATGAACAAACCTACTTACTATGCCCACAGTGATTAGCTGGTAGGGGAGGGGTCTCTGTTATCATTCATCATAGCAATACTGTAAAACAATGTGTCATGTTGCCATATTGAAATAAAGATATTAAAATTAAAATGTTGGGTTAGTGTCACTGATTAAACATGAAACCAAGAATGACATACTGACTAGTCAAGATATGTTCAGCTATTTGTCAGCCTCTTACAGGTCTGGCGGCTCGTAAAGAAATGCGCGTTCATCTTTTGATGGTGCAATAATTTGTTAAATTATGTGTCCCATCTATAGCACCAACTACACCGGGTGGTCAAGCTATGGCCATGAAGTAGGTTTTGTTTCTTTGTAGTTGGCAAATGAGGAAACTGAATGATTTGTCGGATGATATGGGGTCTGGAGAGGGCATTTATTGTTTGATGTAATATTCTACTGACAGATGACTGAGATATATGTAGTTCATTTTGCGCTGCATAGCTGCATTTTCCCTGTAGCCAAGTAGCGTGGAATTGTCACAACCTTGATCTCCAGTGTTACTGGGTTGTTTCTGTTGGTGAAGTGACGGCACCAATGGCTAGCTGTACTATGATCATAATACCTTCGCGATTAAGGCAATGCCTTTTAAAAGCTCAGTATCATTAAATATTTCTTAAATGTCAATCTGATTACAAGGCGGATTGCCGGCAGCAGCCCGTTTAGGATTGTTTGTGACTTGGTCTTAATGACTTAGGAGTCCTCTTGACTTTCCCTAACTTTTCACAGATTTAGGACCTGGTTTTAGTGCTAAAACACTTTATGAAATACTCTTAGGACAAAAGAGTCCTAAAGTTAGGACTGACACGCCCATATTTTTAAGAGTTCCTCCTAAATCCGCAAGTTAGGAGCTACTTTTAGCCCCAAGATGTTTTGTGAATACGGCTCCTGGATTATTAGGCATAAAATCTCCTCTTGTCAGAGGCTGGGAGATGTTTAATGTTACAAGAGGGGAATATCAAATTATACCATTAGGCCTCTTGGTACTCTTAAAACAATATGAGGTCTCACAGTAACAAAAGATAAGATGTTATTAACTGACTTATATGGGTTGAGGCTAATGTTGTCCTTATATAATTTTGATGACAGCAACCTGGCATTGTTTCCACCCATCTTCAGAAAAGTAGCTCAGCTTATCCCAAAAATTGTCATAATTATCTAATGCCAATGTCCTTGGAAAGTTGTGCAGGAATCCCTGCAGGGCAATGGCCAATCGGTGTGGAAGACATCTTGAAGGTAAGAAGGCATGGCTTTCCAAGTGACTTGTGTAGGTTGGTTATCTGTTTGCTCTGTGTAGCCACTTCTTTCCTGAACACTTAGAGGTTGCCGGCCGTAAAGGATAACCACGTCACCAATTCGTTTTCTCTTTAAAATCGTAATGTAAAAACTATGACATTAAGAGACTCATTGAATATGGAGTACAAAACAAATAAAAACAACACCCGTGCAATGGCATTTAGGATAGATTTTTATCCTATTTTCTCTTTACATCCAAAGTTTTCCGACTCCATTTCAAAACAGGGCTTGTCTAACTAAAACCTATTGCCTAAACATAGATAATCTGAGATTATTGGAGATGAACAGTGTGCTGAACAGTGTGCTGGATCATTACCTGGGCAATCCTTGTGTAGTTAGGGAATGCGTTACCTTGGTATTGCTTGTATCAGCTAAAGGCTTCTGAAGGTCCTGAAATGTAAATTCTATGTTGATTTACTACCCATTTAATGAGCCTTCATTTTGTAATCCCTTCAGATGTATATCCTGTGTATCATATAAATCCTATGACATGTACTTTCCTTATAAATAATAATTTGAATACTATTTGTTGCTGCTGTTCTATTAACACACATGTATGTCTGTTTTTGTGTCTTAGTCCAAATGTAATGCATTAGTTGTTTAGACTTGGTAAATGCTTTAAAAAGACACTACTGTACCCTTGAAGACATAGATTGGAATGTGTCCACTGATAACGTAGTGGACTAATTGTTCATAAAACATCCTCCAAATCTACATGTTGGGTTATAACAGAAAGATAATTTTAGAAACGCTCTCTTCTTGCTTTCTCCCCAGCCTCTCTGCATGTATCTTATCTCTTGCAACCTCAAATCACCCAAGAACTACAATCTTTGATACTTAAAATGCAATTGTATACTATTTAACCTATTAAATTCATCTGTTACATTAATTTGTTAACTCTTTGTACTTATCTATAAACCGGGTCAAAATCCAGTTCCACCACTTCCAGGTTGTACAAGCAGCGTGATAAGAATTGGACCAGATTGCTGAGAAGCGTTTGTCAATCTTTGACCATCCGTCAATTTTTGCAAAGTTGCCACAACAAGGAAAGTCCAGAAATTATAAATTGGAAAAAAAATTGCACAGAAAAAATTTGATTAGATTCAACTTTATTGTCATTGAACTGTACGAGTACAGTACAACGAAATGCAGTTAGCATCTAACCAGAAATGCAACTAGAAGAGGGCAGGAAATATTAAGTAAAGTGTATGTTACAAGTGGGATGTAGAGATGGCAAAATGTACAAGTACTAGGTATATGTATGTGCAAGTGGGAATGAATAGTTGTGCGATGATGCAAATGCAAGTACAAATGGCGATTCTGACTGTGAAATCAAGCAAATTGGAGGTGTAACGTAGTCTGTACAACTGAAATATGGGGATAGCAGCAATGAGGTTCAGAGGTAGACGTGCATGTAACATCCAAAAAAGAAAAGCAAGTACAATGGAAATTCTAAATGTGCATTGCAGGCAAATTGAAGGTGCAAGGTGGCATGTGCAACTGAAAAGGAATAGCAGCAATGATGTTCCCAAGGTATACAAGTAGTACAAGGGAGTACTTCAACAAGGTCCCTGAGAGGCAGTACTAAGCGGTGGGCGGGTGGGTATGGTTAGTGATGGGAAGGGTCACAGAGTTCTGTATGGTTACAGTAGATGGGAAGATGCTGGAACGAAGAGACCTGTACCGCCTGCCTGATGGTAAGAGGGCAAACAGTTTTTGGCATGGGTGTGAAGGGTCTCTGATGATGCTGCGCGCCCTGCGCAGACACCACTTGTGCTGAAGGTCCACGATGGCTGGGAGCTGGGCACCAGTGGTTTTCACCACCCGGTGTAGGGCCTTCCGGTCGGCCACGGAGCATCCGCCAAAACACACTGTGGCACAGTTTGTCACAATGCTCTCGATTGTGCAGCAGTAGAAGTTCATGAGGATCTGGAAAGACAGACGGGCCTTCTTCAGCCTCCTCAAAAAGTACAGGCCATCGATGAGAACTGGGGCGTGACTGCAGCCTTCAGACTTCCTGTAATCCACAATGAGCTCCTTGGTCTACTTTGTATTGAGGGCCAGGTTGTTGTCAGCGCACCATGCTGCCAGGCACTTGACCTCTTCCCAGTAGGCTGACTCATCATTGTCTGATCAGGCCTACCACCGTGGTGTTGTCTGCGAACTTGACAAAGGTGTTGGAACTGTGCACAGGAACTTAGTCATGGGTGAAGAGGGAGTACAAGAAGAAGGCTGCTCAGCACGCAGCCTTGTGGAACACAGTGTTCAGGATCAGGTTGGAGGAGGTGAAGTTGTCTAACCTGACAGACTGGGGTCTGTTGGTTAGGAAGTCCAAAGTCCAGTTTCATAGAGAGGGGCTGATCCCTAGGTCATGGAGTTTGTTGACCAGCCTAGAGGGAATGACCGTGTTGAATGCTGAGCTAATGTCTATGAATAGCATTCTCACATAGGTGTTGGTTTTGTCCAGGTGGGTCTGGGCAGAGTTTAAAGCTGTGGAGATGGCGTCCTTTGTAGACCTTTCAACCGGTAGGCAAGCTGGTAGGGATCCAGTGTTTGGAGGAGGCAGGACTTAAGGTGGGCCAGAACTAGTCTTTCGAAGCACTTCATGATCGTGGGGGTGATTGCGACAGGTCAGAAGTAATCGGTCTTGGAGCACATTGGAACAACTGTCTGGGCCAGTGACATGTTGAAAATGACAGTAAAGACCTTCGGCCAGCTGCCGGGCACATGCTCTGAGCACACCCCGGGGGACACCATCAGGTCCGGCAGCCTTGCATGCATTCACCCTGCTCAGTTCAGACAACACATCTGTGGTGGATAGTCTGGGGTGGGGTTGTCTGGGGGGAGTTCAGCTTTGATGGCTGGCTCTTTGTTGTCCCAGTCGAACCGGGCGTAGAACCTGTTATACTCGTCGGTGAAGGAGACATCGCTGGCTGTGGGTGTAGTGTTCTTTGGCTGGCAGTCTGTTATGGCTTGGGTGCCCTGCCACATGCGTCAGGGTTCGGAGTTGTTATTGAAGTGCTCCTCAATCCGCAGTTTGTGGTAATTTTTAACCATCTTGATGCCCCTTTTCAGGTTGGCTCTAGATGAGCTGTAGGCCTCTGCATCGTTGGATCTGAAAGCAGCGTTGCGTGCCTTTAGCAGTTGTCGGACCTCTCTGTTCATCCAAGGCTTCTGGTTGGAGAAGGTCTTTATTTGTTTATGGGTGGTGACATTGTTGATGCAGATGTTGATGTAATCCAGAACGGAAGTAGCATATGTTTCAAAGTCCATACGGGAGTCAAGGGTGGCTTGAGTGGCAAACAAACTCCAGTCTGTGTGTTGAAACTGGTGAGGTAGCAGTGAGTCTGTCCCCTTTGGCAACACTTTGACTGTCCTCACTGATGGTTTCACACATTTAATGAGGGGTAAATACTTCAGGAGTAGGAACAGTGAAAGATGATCAGACTGTCCCAGGTGGGGGAGGGGAATGGCTTTGTAAGCCTCCAGAATGTTTGTATACACACGGTCAAGTGTACTGTCTCCTCAGATGGGGCAGGAGACATTTTGGTGGAATTTGGCAAAACAGTTTTCAGATTTGAATGGTTGATGTCCCCTGCAACCACAAAAACACCATCCGGGGGTTTCGTCTGCTGTTTCCTAATGCCTGCAGTTCTTTCATTGCTAGTTTAGCAGTAGCATCCAGGGGTATGTAGACTGCAATAACAATAATACATGTAAACTCCCGAGGCAAGTAAAAAGGCCTGCATCTGATCATCAGGTACTCCAGATTGGTTGAGCAGTGACTCCTGGTAAAGTTAGTGTTTGTACGCCATGTTTTGTTTACATAAATACACAGCCCACCTCCTCTGGTCCTGCCGGAGTCCTCTACCAGCTCTGAAGACATTGCACCCTCCCAGCTCGATTACGTTGTTGGGTATGTTGTTATTAAGCCACGTTTCCAAGGAAATCATGCAATCCGTAATCCATTTCTGTGAGATGATTCTCAGTCGTATTTCGTCCATTTTGTTCGCCAGTGACTGTATGTTAGCGAGGAAAAGGCTAGGTAGTGAACGTCAGTGTTCAATCTGCTGGCTTGAGACAAATTGAGATCTTTCCTTTTAGGCAAAATAATGGTTAACTGGGCCTGCCCAGTACTTTTTATACCTGAACCCAAGTTGGGATGTATTCATCCTGTCACGAAAATGTTTTACTTCCGAAACGTAGCACTAAAAGTTTCGATTGGACAAATTTAGGTAGATACTTCCTGGTATTGAACAACTGGACAAAATAGTCCAGTTCCACTCAGTTAAAAACTGAGTGGAAGCATCTGGTTACAATATGTTTTGCATGTCTCATTTACGTCTTTTATTTTGACATTTACCTGACCATTATTATTATTATCTTGTAGTACTGCCGTTGCTGATAACAGAGTTACAAATGTTGTTAACATAGGAATATTTGGATACTTTAGGTTTCTGCATTCAATTAATTCATTTTCAATTAGACAGGTTGGCAGTGGCTCTAGTTTATTACATTTGGTTGCCTTACAGTCCCGCTGATCATGTGTCTGACGCATGTGGGTCAGGTATGGCAGGCACAGTCTTGAACGTTCACTAGCTTGCTGTATTTGATTTCAATGTATGTTTTGGAGCATTCATGATTCACGTGCACTGGCTGCTCCAAATTGTAACTGCCTCTCCAACCCTACTTTACCTCGCTCTATCTAGCTTTTTACCCATTCCTTGTATTCACCGTTCTATCTCACAGAACCAGGATTAGACCAGAACCAGGAACCATTCACAACCACAAAAGAAGACTCAAAAGGAATCACAAAAGACCTAGACTGTGATCTGAAGCAAGCAGACCACATGGTATTGAACAGACCACAGGGTATTAGGCACCACATTTATGCCAACATGCTGTGTGTTCGTTCATCTTGCCAGAAGAAAGCCTTTTACTAACATCTGACTATACAACCCAATTTAAATCCAATGATGTTTAGCAAACTCCATACTCTGTAGTTTATGTCTTGAGTGTTGAGAATGTTTTTTTTGTAAAGGCATCTGAAAAGCAAGCCTCCTGAAAATTGAAATGGAAATCGCGCTCCACCAAGTTGGAAGTATTTAGACTAGCCTGGAAAGACAGTACAGCGCAATACCAAAAAGTGCTCACATCTGCTTGATCAGTCTATTTTTCCAAACTGATTGTTGAAAAAATCCTAAATGTGTTTCTGATATAGTTGCGAAGTTAACAAAAATGCAACATTCAATAAGTTAAGTGGATCTTCACTTCAGCAGTGATGAATACATGAACTACTTTGATGAAAAAATCATCACCATTAGAAAACAAATAACTGACTCCTCCTTAAATAGTTATAGTCCCCAAAATCTCAGTTGTCCTGAGAATGTCCTGAACCTCCCTGACCAGGTGTCAATGGGGACACTTGAATTTTTTGATCCCGTATCACTCGACACATTCACTAAATTTGTAATGAGTTCTAAACCCACAAATTGTCAGCTAGACCCGATTTCAACAAAATTACTTACGGAGCTATTTTCTGTGCTAGGTCAGCCAATGTTAAACATAATAAATTGCTCCCTTTCCTCCGGATGTGTACCAAACTCACTAAAAATAGTGGAAATTAAGATTGGGAACATATTTGGCAATGCGGACACGTTCTTACCTGATTTAGTTCCTCTTTATCAGAAATATATCAGCTCATTTCTGTGGATGGCCACTATTGTTTTTGCTATATACAGTATGCTGCCTCTTGGTGATGTCATCCAGAATCACAATGTAAATGTTCACTGCTATGCAGATGACACACAGGTGGATGACATTAAATAGTTTAGTTGTAAAGTCAGAAAAAAAACTGAAATGCATGTTTAAGGACAAAAGAAATAAAGAGATTCCTTTACAGATCTCATTGTGAATGTCTTTGATTTTACGGTCACATCCCAAAAACTATGAGAGACCTCTGTGTTACCCTGAACCCTGATTTCTCTTTTGATGAATATTTAAAATATATGCAACAATCTGATACTTTTTATGAAAACATTATGCAGAAAAGCTAATACATGAAGGATGGATGAAATAATCTTATAAAGACAACAGAAAAACTTCAATTAGTGCTAAACACATCTGCTAGATTCTTAAGTAGAACTAACAAATTTGATCATATTACTCCAGTATTAGCCTCTCTACACTGTCTGCCTGTTAAGGTCAGGGCTGATTTTAAGGTTTTACTGTTAACCTACACAGCGAAACATGGACTTGTTCCTAATTACCCCCCTAAATTGGTCCAACAATACATACCTATATGTGCGCTAATATCACACGATGCAGGCCTTCTTACTACACCTGGAATTTCTAAACAGCTGAAGGCAGGGCTTTTATCCACTGAGGTCCACTACTGTGGAATAATCTGCCATTTAAAGTTCTATGATTAAGTATAGCCTGGCCCAGGTGTATGAAAGTGAATGCAAAGGTGCTGGATTTACAAACCACTCTTGCTGTCTTTGCCTGACGGACTCTCATCTTCATTGGTGACTCCAATACACAGTCACTTGCTCTTGTTCCCCCTTGCCATCCTCATACAATGGGAGTCAACTTTGGGCTATCCTTGGCCCTATTTCAGAATTATTGCGGATTGTTGGTGTCCCCTTTGGTCTGATGCTTGGCAAAGTAGATGGAGTTACTTCCTGCCTGGTTGGCCTGTCCAGGGTTAACTTCAGACAGGGCAACCGTGTCTCTGGACCCCCCTGTCTCAGCTCATTATTGTGCCAGCAACTAGGGTCTGTCTGTCCTGACTAGGGACTAGGGTCTGTCTGTCTTGAGCTAGCTAGTGTCCAGCTGCCCGTCTCAGTCCCTAGTTTTTGCACTGCAATAATCAATGACTAGGTTTAGCTTGGTGGCTATGCATTCCACTGGGAGGACTGTCCTCTAGTCCAAACCCAGGGGAGGACACCTCCTGTTTACTACGCCACCCTCACTGTCTCAGTGCCTAGTTATTAAGTTGCAAAAGTGTATGTTCAGGGGGACTGGGGGGACAAGGGAGTTTTTTCTTGTCACTGTGCATCAACCAGAGGCGTTGCTAGGATCACAATACATTTGGGGCTTAGTACCCCCGATGAAGAAAGAATGAGTGGAAGAAAATGGGTCAAAGAAATTACTAAAACAAATGATTGTATATCCATAGTCCATAGTACACACAAAATGCGTACGTGCCAAATATTGCGAAGTAAATCTGCTGCTTGAATGACACACAGAGGACCCAAAACATTTGCATTTTTTTAATCAACAATATCATATTATTTTTTGAGGGCTTTAATGCATGATCGGAATTCCAGATGAATAGATCGGGCTATTTTTTATATTTTTTTTGTAAAAAAATCCCTTCTGTTTGTGTTGCAGATCAAGTTGCTGCCTGATGATTCATTCATTCCAAGGTATTGTACTCTTCACCCCTGGCACAGCCAGAAGAGGACTGGCCACCTTTCTCTAGGTTTCTTCTTATGTTTGGACCCTTCTAGGGAGTTTTTCATAGCCACTGTGCATTAACTCTTGTTGCTTGCTCTTTGGGGTTTCAGGCTGGGTATCTGTAAAAGCCATTTGTGAGAACTGCTGATGTAAAATAAGCTTCCTAATATACATTTGATTGATTGATTGGTCCAAATTGCTTGTTGGCCTGGAGATGATGTCTCATTGTAATTTTGGAACCTTGGTGACCACAAGAATAAATCGAACCATCCTCTCCACTGTTTGTGATGGCAAAACACACATGTATCCTTTTCAAGGCAGGTTCAAAACAGCCCAATTTGTTAAAAACTTCTTAACTATTACCCTGATAGTTAAGATGGATAATTTTAGGCATGTATTTGTTATAGACATTTCCTAATTTATGAAGCTCAACAACCTATTTTATTTGTGTGTTCTCTGAAGCTAACCATGTTGATAGATATGTCTAAGGTAGTTTGACGTGTGGAAACTCATGTGTATACCCCTGTAAAATAGGAAATCATGGATGACCATTTAAGAGTTCCTGATGACTGACTTTTGTCTGTTTAGGTGTTCCAGTAATCATCCCACACAATAATACCTATTTCTATTGTATGTATAATATGATGTACATAAACTACTTTTTTAAAGACGTTTTGCTCATCTTTATCAAGTGGGCCAATAATTGTGGAGGACACCGTAAATATTGTTGTACATTAGCTATCAGTTTTGCTTGTTTTCATGGTCATAATCACTCACATTCTGTAAAGCTTGTGAAGGTCCCAAAGTCAGCATTATCTATACTGCTAAAGAGCTTTTTGAGAGCATGATGTAAATGACACATTTCTAACATGAGGTTCAGTTGTTTTTGAAAACCAGAGTCACAGGAAAATGATGTTGCCAGACATTTCAGACATGAAAAGATTAGGTTATGGAACACACTCGTGACATTTTAAAAGGAGGTGGTCCGGTGGTCTGAGCAACTGCCTCCAATGCTGGTTCCTCTATAGCATGGGTTCAAACCACACCCCTGCCCTTTCAGTAGAAAACTATTGACTGTACTAAGCATACAAATGCCTAAATATACTGCAGATCTTAATAAGGAAGCTCTAACATCTTTTGAAACTCACTCTAGATAAGCGTATCTGTTAAATAGTTGTTTGGTGGGGCATGCTATTTTATGTCACTGTTACTCCTGAATCACTATGATAAATATTCTAGTTTACTGAGGTTATTTTAAACAGTCCTGCTGTTTATACTGATCCAAAAGTACATATATAGGCAATATGCAAGAATTTAAAAGAATTTACTAAGTTACATAAGGAAATCAGTTAATTGCAATACATTTTTTAGGACTTTTTATGTACAGTATTTCATATGACACTCATACGCTTTTGAGCGACCAAAAATGGCTGGGAACATTAATTGCTGCTGATAAAATATGGGGCCTACATTTTAAAAGATGAGTTTTTATTTTTGGTCAGTATATTTTGAAGTCCCAAGTGTAGGAATGCATGTGAAATCAAACTGACACATAACTACAGAAAGGCCTACAGAAAGAAGGGACAGTGATGAAAACAATTACTGCACTACATAAATACACATACACTACAAAAGGGTCAATGAAAACATGTCTATCTGTTGTGTGTGACAATTACAAATATTGTTTTTGTATACACAGATCCTATAATGTTCATGTATTCCAGAATTGACTAAGTAAATATAACCATGGTTGATAAATGACACCCCTCCTGCAAGAAATGTGAGCCGAAGCATTTAATTATAAGGTTCTCTGGCACTTTGTAGATATTCATAAATTGGGTCCATTCTTTTTCTTATTTGTCGGTGACCTATCCCTCTATGGGAGTCAGAGAATTGTAAACGGGTGATTATACCGTCAAGTGGTATTGGAGCAGGGCTTACTAGCTGCTAATTGGAGTGTGTGTAATCCTGGGAGATGAGGAGAAAAAAAGTGCATTGAGAAATTCTAAGTCTAAGGGAGTGAGAACATTTCCAGGGCATTAATGCTAAGATCCAGACTGCCTAAGTGGAGTGTGTGTGTGTGTGTGTGTGTGTGTGTGTGCACGTGTGTGAATGTGTGTGTGTTAGTCACAAGCCAAACGATTAATACCAGCGTCTTTCTGGGCATGCTGCAATTATCAGGCAATCCTCTCCAGCAGGAGACAACATGCTGGGCTTACAGACAGCTAACGGAACAGGGAACAGAGGGAGCCACAGAGGAGAGAGAGCAAAAAAAGAGGTAGCAACAATTAAAAGCATTAAACATAATTGGTCATTGCCTTCAAAGAATAAGTACTGAGGCAGTTTCTGCTGATTTTTTTTTAAATTTCTGATAGATTTCTTTTTTTTTGGCTTTGTTGATATTTATTTATTAACTATTTTTACTTTTTCACCCAACAAAACATTGTTCAATTTTAAATATATACAGCATAGCATTGTGCAAAAGTGTTATACCTTAGTAAATTCTTTAAAGCTATTATATTTGCTCCTTCAAACAATATGGAATATTAGAATAAATATAAAAAATCATGAATTTAATAAATAGTAAGAGGTATTGAGTTGTTCAACATTTAATTGATATGTCATGAGATGTCAAGTCAAGAACACGTTTTATAAAGAAATGTAAAGAGTTTGACGGCAGAGCCATTCTTTGCAAAAAAGCTAAAGTCAGAATAACAATACATGAAAGACCATAAATATAGAACAATAACCATTGGAAAAAATCTTATGGAGTGAGTTCAAATGTTAATATTTTTATTTCACAAAGACAACATTATGTAAGAAGAGGTACATTGATCCTTTTGTGAGGCACGTCAGCAGTTCTGTCATGGTGTGGGTGTGGATTTCAGCCAATGGTGTGGGGCAGGGGTATTCAAATCTGGCCCTCAAAGCCAGTTCCACTCCATTTTTTCATTGCAACCCTCTAATCAGGGACTGATTCAGGCTTAAGACACCAGGTGGGTCCAATTAATGATGAGGTACAACAGAAAACCAGCAGGCTCCGGCCCTCGTAGGGTAAGATCTGAAAACCCCTGGTGTAGGGAATTTGGGCAAAATCAATGGAATTATGAATGGTGAGAAATGTTTATTCATCATACTGTACTATCAGGGAAAAGACTGATTGGGATGCACGATAAGGAGCGTGAGTCTACTGAAGGCTGGATATTGAACACTCAAATCATTTGATAAGCCACCTCAGAGCACCAACCTCAGCATAACTTAAGCTGTGTGACAACTTGTACTGGGAAAAGAAAAAAAGTTAAAAGAGTTATGGAATATCCTGCAAGAAGTTTGGAAGAATTTATAACATGACTGTACACAAAATGCTGACTTTAAAAACAATATGTTTTTGCTACTTTTCATTGTATAATTGTTTTTTTGTGATTACTTCCGTTGGTGTTTTCTTTCAAACGAAGACCTAACGGCCTCCAACCAAAATGTACTTACGGGACCAAAAGGTTAGAGCCAGCCTTGCTCAGACAGCATATGAACATGCCAAAATGTGTAGAATACCTGGGAATATTCTTTCAAGTGACAAAATGTGCACTGCTGTCATTATTGCGGAGCACCCAAGCTGTGTACAGAAAAACCAATGGAAAACCAATGGTGTGTCAATAAAGCTACAGTAGCTAGGAGTAGCTAGCAGACATGTTGAGCCGGCCTATGTTAGCTATATTAGATGAGGAAAAATGGCTTCAAAAGTATTTCAAATCTATTTACAAATGGTACTTGCACATCACCTCATCCTCATTTTATCCACACAACAGACTTCAGTGATCACTAACAAACACATCGTGGAGTAACCACTCCACAAAGGGCTGAATTGTTAGCTGTTGTATCAACATACTGTAAGATTGGCAACATGTTATATTAACAACACTGACTACTTCAGTTACACAAATCCCACATATCTTTGTATTTTTGTGTTTGTGTAACTGAAGTAGTCACAGAGGGTGACAAGGTAGGGTGGGTATACAGAAGACCATCATTATCTGTACTGTTGTAGTCCATTATAATGGCAAGAACAGCTCAAATAAGCGAAGAGAAATAACAGTCGATCAATACTTCAAGATATGAAGGTCAGACAATCTGGAACATTTCAAGAATATTTAAAGTTTTTCAGTTGCAGTCGCAAATCCATCAAGAGCAAAAATGAGACTGGCTTTCATGGGGACTGCCAGAGGAAAGGAAGACCCACAGTTACAACAAAAGCTTCCAGGGGTTTAACACAGGGAAATGCCGCACAAACCTAGACGTCCTCTTCTATGCTGGCTGGTTAGGCTTTGTCACCTTTATTTTCTGTATACACCACAACACACTAACAGAACAGTTAAAACTTCCAGACTCACCTCACCTATCTGGGTGTCCCTTTAGTCCTTCCCCTGACGACCCTTGAGGTGTGGGTTGTCTGGGCTGTTGGCATGGGATGCAACTAACATCCCAACTCTCTACTGGGGCACCTTCTGGGGCACTGTTAAAGGATGCTCTGGTCACATACTATAATGGTACTTTTATGTCCTGGGTGCCGTCTATTCCTCCCTATTGTATTACTTAGCAAATTAACTCCTTTTGACTCCAAGCTGGCTTATCCTGGGTGAGATGCCAGACTATTAGATCCTGTTAAAACGTACCCTTTTCACTAAACCCAAGGTGAGATGGCAGTTGGATATTTACTGGAAATGCATTTATTATCTTATATTGCGTTTGTAAAATCCATTTAAAAGAAAGAAAAATGCTAAAGGACTTGCAGATAGGTCCCATCTGTTTCTAACAATACACTCTCTGGAATGCAGCGCATGTAAATCTGAGTCAGCTTCTCTTCCGATTTCCCATTTTCTCAGTCTGTTATAATAATTTTCATAAGGGTTTTGAAGAAGGCTAACATAATTTAACAAATTACTACTTCATATGGATTCTTATCACAAATTAATTGAAGTGGTCAAATTACATGAAATATTGTAGCCTGTTGCATGAAAGGCGCAATGGAAAAACAATTAAACCAAAATATTATTTATTTTTAAGAAAATATAATTCACACATTTGTAAAACATTTTTTTCCACACTGACTATTCTACATTTAAGAAGTTCCCTTATTTCACCATTTGGCACTGTGCATACACATGGTCATAGCTGTACATTCATTTACCAACATCGTCATATCAGTACGTTCTACACTTATTAAGAAATTATTAAGAAATTATCATGTGCATGGTTTACATACCTGTTTGCACGTATGCATGCTTGATAAATGAGCCTCAAGTGTGCTGGTAGAGGCATACCCAAAAAGACTCAAAGCTGTGATTATTGCCAAAGGCGCTTCTATAAAGGTTTGAATAGTTCAGATCTGATTTAGTTTTTTTTCTTGCTTTGTCATTATGGGTTATTGTGTGTTGATTAATTGCAACAAAAATAAATGTAATCAATTATAAATTAAGTCCATAACAGAAGAACATTTGGAGAAAATGAAAGTGTCTGAATTCTCTCTTAAGGCAATGTAAGTTTAATATCATGGATGGTCATGAATTGCATTATGTGCATTAATTTCACAGTGGTTACATTCCTTTAACCACATCCCTCAGCTTTTTACTAAAACAGGAGCAGGGTGAGCACTTTGTTAGAGTTTCAACCCCTGAAAACCTTGTTAGTTTACTCCAAAAAGTGTTATGGTCATTTTGTTTTTCAATTCACTACATGTTTCTAAATACTCTTTCTTGCTCACACCCCCATGTCAAAACTGTTATCCTCATGCGACCTCACTTGTTTGCTCAAAGTCAATTGGTGTGACATGACCCTTCATTGAACTTTGGATATTATTGGACATACTTAGTATTCTGCAGGACCGGCTCTAGCAATTTGAAGGTCCTAAGGGAGATAGCCACTGCGCAACTTGGTCGTTGCTTGCTCTTCCGGGTTTCCGGCTAGGTATCTGCTGATTTTACAAGGGCTTTATAAAATGAATTTGATTGATTGATTGAGATATGGTCGTGGGTCCCCACACAAATTTAGAATGACTAACAACATTTAAGTGATAAACAAATGTATAATTAATCTGAAAAATAATAAATAATAAATAAAAATCTATTAATGCCAAGTGTGTATAGATAAACAAACCCTTTATAATAGGGGTTGTAACTGTGTAACTGTGTTCATTCCATATGATAAAATCAGTCTTTACTTTAGGATTTCCTGAAAATGTTTTGGTTGCATACTGTAGAGGTAGCCATGGTCCACAAGGAGCTAACAAACGATCTACAGAATCTTATTGCTGAAATGGACAGATCAGGATAGGAATATCAAGAAATCTCACATGTCCTCATGGAACGCTGTGTAGACCATCATTAGGAAGTGCCATTATGGCACAGACAGAACATTGCAAAGCTTAGAACCTCCATCCAAAATGATGACAAGGAAATACCTCCTAAGGGAGGCTTCCAACAGTCCAAAGACAACATTAGCTGCAGGGATTTTTGGCAGGTACTGGCATAAGCCATTTGCCACGAAAAGAACATCCAAGCCTGTATACATTTTGCAAAAAGACACAATAAAGCTCCTATGCCCAAATATGTTTATGGTCTAATGAGACCAAGGTTGAACATTATTTGCTTAATTCCAAAAGGTATGATTTGCGCAAAGCCAACAACTCATTACCAAAAGTATACCTACTGCCAAGAACGGTGTCGGCAGTATTATGCTGTGGGGCTACTTCTCTTCAGTGAGGATAGGGATTCAGATCAAGATAGAAAGGATAATATATAGCTTAAAATATCAAAATATTTAGGCACAAACCCTTCTTACTGCTGACAGAAAGCTGAAGTTAAAGAAGGATTTTCCATTTCAACAAAACAACTAATCCAAAGCACAGACAACTCAACAAAGGAATGTATGCAAAAAGGAAGATGAAGTCCCAGAGCCCTGATCTCAATTCTGTGGAATCATTTCAATAGGGCTTTGCACAGGAGATCCTACTGCAGTTTGACTTAGCTTAAACTCTTCTGCAAAGGTGATAGGGATAAAATTGTAAGAGCCAGGTATGTTAGGTTGATCCAAACAAATTTACTACTGTAAACCAAGCATAAGGATTTTACATTTTGTATTAGTTGTGAGGTTTGCACACTTAGTGGCACTGAAAAGTATTCACAACCTTTGGATTTTCCCACGATTTATTGCATCCCAACATGATATCAAAATTGGTGTGTTTTTGCCACTGATCAACACAAAAAAGTCCATAATGTCAATGTGAAAAATAAGACCTGCAACTTGTTTAAAATTGATTACAAATATAAAAATAAATCATTGCATAATGATTTACTCCCTTTGCTATGACACACCTGAATGAGCTGGGTTTCTACCAATTGTCTTTAGAAGTCATGTAATTAGTTGAATGGATTCCATCTGTGTGCAATTAAGATGTTTCGCATTATTTCAGGTTAAATACACCTGCCGGTGGGAGGACCCATAGTTAACTAGTACAATGCGTAACAAAAACCATATCAGCAAATCTGGAAAAAGTTTCTTCAAAAGCACAGTGGTAGAATATATGAATATTTCCAAGGCATTGAATATCCCCCCAGAGCACGCTAAAATCTATTAATGAGAAATGGAGTGAATATGAATATGTGAATATGTCTAGAACAGGCCATCCTCAAAAATAGAGCATCCGGGTGAGGAGGACACTAGTCAGGGAGGCCACCAAAAGACCTATGGCAACTTGAATGGAATTACAGTCTTCCACAGCTGAGCTGGAAGACACTGTGCATACTGCAACAATAGCACGGATGTTCACAAAAGTCGCCTTTTATGGGAGAGGCACAAAAATCACACCATTGCTAAAATAAACTCTCAGCTAGAGCTAGAGTTTACCAGAAGACATGTGGGAGACTCTGAGGCCAAGTGGAAAAGTATCTATGATTTGATGAGAGCGAAATAGAGCATTCTGGCCTGAATGCTAAGCATTATGATTGGTGCAAGCTTAACACCGCACATAATCCTGAGAACACCATCCCAATTGTGAAGCACGGTGGTGGCCGCATCTTGCTATGGGGATGCTTCTCTGCATCAGGGCCTGGAAAGCTTGTGAAGATAAAGGGAGACATGGATGCAGAAAAGGACAGAGAAATATTGGAAGAAAACCTGCTGAAGTCTGCATGAAACCTGGGACTTGGGAGAAGAATAATCATCCAGCATGACAGTGACCCAAACCCACACTTGTAGTGTCCTAAAAATAAAGGTCAATGTCCTGTTGTGGCCCAGTCAAAGTCTGGACTTCAGTCCAATTGAGAATATGTGGGAAGAGTGGAAAATTGCTGTTCACCAAATGTCCCCAACCAACTTGATGGAGATTGAACATTTTTACAAAGAAAAATTTTACAAAAGTTCTTGCGTCCAGAAGTTTATAGCTGGTAGAGAGTTACCCAGATAGAATCATTATGCCAAAGGTGTATCTACCAAATTTTCACAGGAGGTGAATAGTTATGCATTCACTTCTATTCTCTTTTGTATTAGTAATTAATTTAGAATAATATTTATATATTACATTTCATTTTGACATTATGGACTTTTTGTGTTGATCTGATTAAATTCATTTTGATTTCCTGTTGTAACACAAATTGTGGAAAAGTTGGCCACTGTATGCAACCAAAGGAGATTTTTTATTAATCATTTTCTGTGCCTTTAGTGATAATGAAAATATTGGTGATATTTTGGGGCATGGCTTGTGTACATCTTACTCTTTTCTCCTACCAGTGAGTGTGTCGGTCCAGTTTATCTAGTGTGTTGTGTTATGACACATACTGTAGTGTGTATATTTGACATCATCATTGCTATGACCAATGATGGTGTCTTGCAAAAGTATATGTATAGTCATGTATAGTCTTGTGTCACATACGAACAGTTCACTTGTAATAAACTATCACCCAAGGAAGTAATTGTTCCCAAGGAATCTAACTTGTCAATTTTATCCTATATCATTATTGCGGTATAAAGTGGCTTACAAATAATTCACAAAAAGACTTTGATTTGGGGATGTTGTTTTTTGTACATTCTTAATAAAGGTTACATTCCAAGGTTTTTGGCCACTGGTTGTAAAAGTAGTGTTGTCGAGCCAAAACGGATCGAAAATTGTGAATTATGTCATGTATGTGCCGATATGTGACACGTCATCAAAACCATTCACTTTTAAACATGGAATTTCATGGCTAACTGAGGTATGATAGTGATTCTACACATAGATTATGCCCATATAAACAACATATTATAGACCAATATAAGGTTTAAAATAATGTTTTTTTACTTGCAAAATGCTGGAATCTTTAAGAATAAAAAAATGTGGCCTGGGGTGGTCTGGACATCTAGGTTGGGGGGGGGGCTTTTTGGCTTGGGGCCACATCAGGATTTTGAAATTAAATGGAGGGACACATTTGTTTTGTAATTTGTTATTCATAAATGATTTGCAGGCCAGAAAAGGGCAATATTTAAAACATATAATAGATTCATTATCTCATGAGTGGTCAAATGAATAAACGAACTGCTGATGTCACCAAATGTTACTTTGAGTGGAGATAGAACATACAATAAGTTATTGGAACTATTGCTCAAAGAGATTTTGTTTAAGAGTGATTTAAAAACAAATCTCAAAGATTGCCAAAATGATTTGGCCCACAGGCCTTAGTTGGCCCACCCCTGATCTTGACACACTTCTCTTTCAGCAAGAACTGTCTACTCTATTTCTTTCTCCACTGTCTATATGAAATGCTTGAAGAAAATTCTCAAAAGAACAATACAACTAAATGTTTGGTGATTAATGTTCTTTGTAGAACCTAAAGGATTACAGCACCGTACAGAACCCCATCAATACCCTATGGGCATAGCCCTATTGAACCTTCAGATAAGTGTTCTGTAGGGGCAATATGTCTTGATCTTTGATTCTCCTGAACATGCTGAGGACTAACCTGCTGAGGACTTATGTGGCAAAGTCATAATTGGACAACGAACATTAGGAAGAGTGTTCTATATAGCACCAAATAAGAATTCGCTATATTTACAATCCAAGGAACACAATCTTGTATTATTCAGAAGACAATAAAATAGTTTGCAGGGTTGTCAAATATTTTGGCAATCTTTTTTATTTGTTGTTAAAGTACTCTTAAACCTCATCTCTTTTGCTGAGCAATGAAACAAATTATTGAACTTACTGTATGTTCTATCTCCTCTCAAAGTAACATTTGGTGACATCAGCTGTCTGTTCATTCCTCTGACCACTCATGAGATTACAACTTCTGTGGAATCAAACTACAATGAAAACATTGTCACAGAGGGACAAAACGACCACGCACTTTGGTGAGGACGTGTTACAATGCAGCATAGAATGATAGGGTTATCACTTTCCACTTTATAATTTAGACAGGAATCACAATAACTGTAAGCAAAGTAGCCTATAAGGTAGCCAGCCTATACGATCCAGACAGCTATTTAGGAGCGACTGGTGGCGTGCTACTCCTCTGCTCAATCGCAGCTCGAGATACGTAGACATGAGCTCTTCAAAACGCCGCCTCATAGAGCGCAAACGGATCAGTCACCGGTAACGGGGAACTTCACTGGGCTATAACTGCCAGGTCACACGTTCATTCGCTGACCGATACAGGCCGATTTTAGTTGATTTATCACACATTGCCCGCTCACGCGTCCGTTGAAGGGAGACAGAATATTACAAAAATAAATTAACTTGGACTCTGGCGTGGTCCGGGTATGTTGTAGGCTGGTGGCGTTAACAGGTAGGCGAGATACGCGCTTGTGCTTTTCTGTTCAGTCAAGGGAAGAGAGGAAGCTTTGGCTTAAAACACACGAAAACCACGGACAGGCAGGAAGACACTACTCTCACTAATATCGAATTCCAGATCGTATTCTCTCCGCGCATCGGATGGACGTTTGATTGGTTGATGTGATGCCCATATATATCATCGACCGAAAATTTCCAGAGACACTTGGTAAGTCGGTTAGGCATGCTGAAGTCTAAATTTCTATTTATTTCTATTTCTATTCTCTGTGACGCTTAGTCCGTGTGTATGTGTGTGTGTGTGCGTGTGTATGTGTCAAGTGCCTTTATTCTGCATGCACCGGTTGGTAATCGAGCCATCCTACTGAGTTTTGGTCCTGCTTGACGTGCAACAGTTAGATAATTCATACAGTGGCTTGTGTGCGTGTACTATCACCTTCTAGTGTCTTTAATACAAACCCATGTCTTAATATAAGATCATTTTAAATTTAAGAACAATAATATGTTGATTGTGTTTGGGACGGATCTGTCTAAATATATGTATGTATATAAGCATCTGTTGAGTGTATTCTCAAATGCATTCATGCATTTCATAATTAAAACTTTGAATCATCAGGAAATGTTACAGGTCACTCATATTGTTTCACTGTTACCATGACTAGGCCTACAAGTTACATGTGTAGACCTACAGTTTACAGTCACATCTTTAGGTTTACAGTTTACATTTACTGTTTACAGTTATGTGTATTTTTTTGTTTCTAGTTACACTGAAACATTGTGTTTCATTTTGAACTGGTTTGTGAGCTTTCAGACAGATAGGGATTTTACTGATTAATTAGTAACAGGCACATCTCAAGTCTGTGTGTTGGTGCCTAACTGTTAACCCCAATACAATTTAAACCTAAATACATTTTTAACTCTAACTTCATCTCAAAGTCAATGAAAAGTCATTATTACTCAAAATATGTAAGTGGTACTGTCAAACAAATAGTGGTTACAATTCATTCAAAAAGGCAAGACATCCTGGTAACAGATGTTGGAGGAATGGTTTAGTAGAGGCATTAATAATAGAAAAATATCAGGCTGATTTAACTCTCATTTACACCCCCTATGGGGACAAAATTAATCATCCTACCGAAACACAATGACTATTGGACTGCAAATTAACTTCAAAGAAACATTACACAGGTATCTTAAACGCCACAGGTTTCCTCAAACGTTTGGATTAATGCACATGGGGTTTATGCTGTATCACACACCAAGTTGTAAGACAATATATGTGAGATGTTGTGTGTGACTGTGTGTATGTGAGAGAGAAAGAGGGAGAGATACTACAAGTGCCACCCACAAGTCATACTTTACAAGCCTCAACCTACACTCTCATTCTAAACGTATCTAATCTGTTATAGTTGGACATATTGCACCCGTTACCGATATGCATTTTCCGGTTAACAGTAGAAGATCTTGATCAACTTCTCAGCACTGTAGTCATTCTGAGAACCACAGTTGTACAGAGCAATCTACTCACAGAAAGGCTTTTGTTAAATTAATCTACTCCCAGAAAGGCAGTGTTAAACTAAAACAGAGAGTTTTAAAAGGGAACCACTGTTAAAATATAACAATGGGCGTTGTCCTAAGTTGCTGTGCTGCAGTCAACTGTATCATGGTAGCTAGGGGTTCGCATCCTTGTCGCGGCATACCAATGATGCCCTAGGTTCCAGCATAGGGCACAACAAATTTTCTCAGTGTTATCCCAGGAATGACGGGGATACGGCCTAAAATTAACAACCTCCACCCGGGTACATTTCGGCATTGAAAGTTAAAAATCATCAATATTTTCTGACGTTTATTTTAATGGCTGTACAATTTGAACCATTTGCAGTAACTGCAGCAACAATGTGTGCATTGTGCTTTAGCCTACTGCAGTAGATTGTTAAAATATTTATTCCCAGCAAAATATACTTTTTGCCTGAAAATCTCCAGCCATGAGAATTTTGTTTGCGTGCTTGGTAGTTTTCAGTGTTCGTTTGGTCGTTTTCAGAGTTTAAACTGCAACTGCTAGCAAAGACATCAAATTACTAAAGTCAGATGATTCAAATGAGCTAGTAGCAATGGAAATCCCACTAATTATGTCTTTTCAAATATCTGCGATATTTTTTCAAATGTCGCAATATTATAAAATTTTGACCCAAGTATTGTGATAATATATCAGGAGGACCCAGGCAATTCCCACCCCTATTTTAATGGCCTATTGTAAAGACCTAAAACTCAAACACATCAATTTGAAAAACCTTCATCATAATTCCCAACATTCTCTAATGGAAATTCAGTTGTTTTTTTAATTCACCTTATGCTACTCAAATTTAAGTAATATACAGCTCCGGAAAAAATTAAGAGACCACTGCACCTTTTTCTTTCCTTTCCAAAAAAGTTGAAAAGGAAAGTTTTGAGTGAGGAACAGAAGCGTTCAATTTGTAGTGGTCTCTTAACTTCAACCCTTCTGTTCCTCACTCAAAACCTTCCTTTTCGACTTTTTTGGAAAGGAAAGAAAAAAGTGCAGTGGTCTCTTAATTTTTTCCGGAGCTGTACATCTTCTAAACTAATTGAATATCTATCTGGCACACATTACTAAAATTATTCTTCCAGTGAAAATATTTTGAGGAAAACATTCCAAATGTCTGAATGCAGGTTGTATGACACAAACTATTTTCCAAATGTTTGATATCCTGCTCTGGTTGGTATTAACAGGATTCAGAATGACTGCCAGGGTAGGAAAGAATAAAGTATAACATTACTGAAAGAATCTTAACTGGAACAACCATTTAAGTAGTAAGAATTTGTTTACCTCCAGCTTGCATGTGCTGGAGTAAGGCTAAATCTTAGTTTGCATTCTATGCATACTACACTGCTCAAAAAAATTAAATACAAGACCACGTCAAATAAACATCAGGCATTTCAATCAATCCAGTTAGGAAGCATAAGCGATTGTGAATCAATGTCACCTGTTTTGGTGCAAATGAAAGTGACAACAGATGCACTGGAGAGGCAACAGCAGGATAACCCCCAAAAATGCAGTTGTTTTGCAGGTGGTGGCCACAGACAAATGCCCTCTCCTTATCCTTTCTTACTGATTCTTCTCTAGTTTTTTTTCTTTGTCACTACTGGTAGCATGAGAAGGTACCTGAAGCTCATTCAGGTTGCACAGGTAGTACAGCTCCTCCAGGATGGCACATCCATACGTGCCATCACAATAAGGTTTGGTATGTCTCCCAGTAAAATCTCAAGAGCTATCAGAAGGAGATATCAGAAGACCAGCCATTACACGAGGAGAGCTGGACAGGGCCGTAGAAGGGCATCAACCCAGCAGCAGGACCGGTATATGCTCCTTTGTGCGAGGAGGAACTGGAGGAGAACTACCAGAACCCTACAAAATGACATCCAGTGGGCTACTGTTGTGCATGTTTCTGACCAAACTGTCATAAACAGACTCCATGAGGGCCCAAAGTCCACTAGTGGGACCTGTGCTCACAGCCCAGCACAGTGCAGCTCGATTGGCATTCGCCAGAGAACACCAGAAATTGGCAGGTCTGCCATTGGCGCCCCGTTCTCTTCAAAGATGAGACCAGATTCACACTGAGCACGTGACAGACGTTATGCTGTCTGCAACATCATCCAGCATGACTGGTTTGGTGGTGGGTCAGTGATGGTCTGGGGAGGCATATCCTTGGGGAGTCACAAAGACCTCCACGTGCTAACCAGGATGAAATCCTCAGACCCATCGTCAGACCTTACGCTGGTGCATTGGGCTCTGGGTTCCTCCTGGTGCAGGACAATGCCCAGCCTCATGTGACCAGAGTGTGTAGGCAGTTCCTGAATGACAAAGGCATTGATGCCATTGACTGTCCCTCATGTTCCCCAGACCTGAATCCAACTGAGAACATCTGGGACATTCTGTATCAGTGCATCCAACACTGCCAAGTAGTACCACGGACTGTCCAGCTCACTGATGCCCTGATCCAGGTCTGGGAGGAGATCCCCCAAGATACCACCTGCCATCTCATCAGGAGCATGTCCAGACATTGTCGGGAATGCATACAGGCACGTGGGGGTCATACACACTCCTGAGTCACATTATGAGTTGCTGTGATGAAATTCACGCAAGTTGGAACAGCCTGTGATTTCAATTGTTTACTTTGATTTTCAGTGTGAGTTTGAATCCAGCCCTCAATTTGTTGGTGATTTTGGTTTCCATTGTTGTTACATCATTTTGTTCTCAGTGAATTGACACAATGTACAGTAAAGGCACAGTACATATTTTTAGTATTTAGTATGACTATGCGAATTGACATTCAGCTTAAAATTCCTGGTTGAGCGAGCAATTTGATCTGTATCATAACAGCTTGGTGCGATGTGCTTCGGATGCCTGCTTTCAAACTCTTTTTAATCGCTTGCACCTGCTGTGGAGTAGTTGCAACAAGGCAAGACCATAATCACACATTGGTATCAAACATTCAGGGTAGAAAATGTGTTGAAACAGAAGGAACTGAAAAGAAAAATAGAGTAAAATAACTACATAGCCATTGTCTTTTGTGAACTGAAATTTGCAATTGTTTTCTTGACTCCACAAGCCAACAAGCTGTGTTTGGAGGACATAAGCTTAAAAACCTTCAACTGACATTTATCACAAAATGTTCATGGTATGTGCCATAATCGATTGGGGTTCCACAATTTTGTTTTGTTCTTCCTGCATAGACACTACATTATGCAGTAGTCATATGTATCTATGTTACTAGTTCATCTTCCTGGATCCTTCTCTGAATTTGGCATTGGCCTGCAGACGCTGGCTAACATCTGTAACACCATCATTGGAATTTCCTGGCTCGTGGAACTGTCCGTGGTGCTGTTTGTCTGGGGCGGTGATCTCTACCTGGTGGGTCTGTTTACTACTGATAAGATATGGATTTGTGCACACTGTACATCTCTGAAGGAGCACTTCTATACTTTTGGCAGTGACGCGCGGATACTCGTCTTGCAACACCTCGTAACTCAGGCCCTGGATTTCTGCCTATTGACATTTCCACAATGATGATTAACATATTTCTATAGTGGATCCTCCTCTGCTCTGCTATCAGTGCTAGTTCTGTGCTGCAATACTCTGCCACGGAGCTGCTGCATCTGAACTCAATGAACTTCAGGCCTTTCCGTCCCTCTGGATAGATCCCTTTCATTCGAATTACACATAAAAACAAGTACCTGGAACTCATGTGTAGATAAATGAGGTAAAATAAAATTTGAGGCGCCAAAATTAGAAAATGTGACTTTCTAAAGGCACTGTACCTATGCTGCGGTCCTTATAACACAATGAACTTTTGATATTTATATTGTTTTTCTTTTTCAAAATCTTTTCACAGTGGGAAATTTACTCCTAAATGAACATCCAAGTCAAAAGTACAAGTGGGACACTGACATGTTATTACCGGAGTTTCTAATTTGTAACATTGGAGAGGATTAAAATTTACTTTTTGATAAACACTGAATTAATTAATCAAATGTTAACTGGGTAAATTGGTCAGATAACTTCACCCAATGAGGACCTGGAAAAACCTACAACAACTCAAGTGGATCTGGTGTGGACCTGCTGACTGACTTGAAATGCACGACAGGATTATGGATTGCGTGCACACACACAGGAAAGAGATTATATTTGGTGACAAGAAGAAGACTTAGCATGTTTGTGTGTGTGATCCTGCTTCGTAAACCCTAACAATCCGGGTTAGGTTTCCACTAGGAAAAAGTATATTTCCAGTTTAGAGAAACCTACAATTGGGGTATTAAAATTGATGTTAGTTTTAGATTTAGAAATTATGGGTGAAGTCCATGGTAGGAAAACAATTAGGTATACATGTTAGGTTGTTCAGGTTAAGGTGAGGATTAGCGTCGGGGTTAGGTTAAGTTTAGTGTTGGGGTTAGGATTCTGGTTGGGGTGAGGGAATAGAAAAAATATGTTTTGGTTCTGCAAAAGAATGCTAAAAAATTTTGTTTTCGTGTAACAAATGATCAACCAAAATAAAACAGGTTTACTTTGCAGTCAGGAGTCGTAACAGTTAAGCTCTGATTTTTCATGTGTCAGGCACAAATCTGTTGTTCCTCACCCTCTCTCTCTCCCTTTTCCTCACTTTCTCTTTTCAAATCTCCTTTCTGAACAGCCTGCCCTGCAGTGACCCTCATCCCTCCATGTACTTGAGCCTACTGCTATCAGCTTCTTTCTTTCTCAATTCATTTTGATCATTCTCAATCAACCTATCCGTCTTTCTGTGTGCATAATTCCATGCGGTCTATAGCCTATGTTGAATTTTTTTTCATTTAAAGTGTTGACACACGTGCCACTCCAGGCTTTAGGGTTGACTAGAATGATGGAATAGGTGTGAATGCCAATGTAGCACCGATGTCTGCAGAGATGGCACAACTAACAGATAGCTTATCAATTATCATGAGTTACAGCAAAAGTGGTGTCAGGGTTGTCTGGTCTTCACAGCTTCCCCTCTGTAATGGCCAATTATCTGTTCTCCTAATGTGCTGACAGGCACATAATGGACCCAGTTTATAGATGTTGAATAGTAGTAGACAGTGTTTTAGAACTGTACCTTTCATCTACCCTTATGTTCTTAGAAGTAAATAATGTTCTGTTGCCGAGCCATTTTAAACTTTATAGATTATATTTTGTAGAGTGTATAGCCATTGCTTACTAGAATCTACAATAATGACCTAAATGACGAAATAATGAAAAGGGGAATACAAATATAGAGAATAAATATCTCAAAACCAGTATGATGTTTGCAATAAGACACCATAAAACAGCATGTAAAAGGAATCCTCTTTCTGGCCTACATGCAAAGCCCTATTTATAAATTGGAACATATCAAAAATAGCACATTTCTGAGTAACTGCCTACTTATTTTTCAATCATGGTGGTGGCTATATCATGGTATGGGTATGTTTGACATCTGAAAAAAATTGAGATTTAAAAAAAAATGGTCCCTGAAGTTGTCACTTATTACTATGTAATTGCTATGTAAATACATAGTTACCACTGTATTAACGACAATGTAATATAACAGGTATTACATTGTAATTACAATAGAATAATGATTTATCAGTATAGGCTATTACACTTGCCGAAAAACAAGAGGTAATTCCAACACCTCCTGTAGGATGTTATTCCAAGTGTGTAATTAATTGCACCTTATGAATAACTGGAGGAAATATGTTTTAAAAAAAATAGTAACCGTGAAAAATTGTGGAATGCATCTTTACCTAACACTTGCTACAGGCTAATTTCCCAAGCTTTTGACTGACTAGAATATTTTCTTCAATGAAATGTTATGTAATAAAGAATGTCATTAATTTGCTAATTATATTTACCTACCAAGGAATGAGCAACTAATGAGAAAGTGAAACTAAATTCTAAAACCTTAATACCATGTAATACTATGTAGTGACATTTGTAATTAATATGTACCTACCTAGGAAAAAGCAACTTAGTAGAAAGTGAAACTGAAGGCTAAAACCTTGGTAAATACCATGTAGTTACATTTGTAGTTAATATGTACATACGTATGAATAAGCAACATATAAGAAAGGGAAACTAAATGTTAAAACATTTGTAATGCCATGTGGTTACATTTGTAATTAATATTTACCTAACAGGGCTCAACACCAACATTTTTGCCACTGGCCCAACAACATTTCTACTGTCCCTCCCTCCAAAAGTTGTAATTTATCAGCATGACAACATAAAACCAAATACTTTTTTTACTTAAAGGTGCACTATGCAAGGTTTTAAGCCACCTGCAGTGAGTTGAATATTGGCTCTATAACTCCATTAGGATATGAAACTATCATTACTTACTACAAGCATTCTGTCTGAAGCAGTGTCACCTCCAACCGTCGATGCTGGAGCAATGAACCCAGACTTTTGTTTTAGATGGGGTCGAAGTTGATGGCCTCTTTCCATAACTACGGAACACAGAATAAACAAAATCAACAACTAAACCAATCGAAACGTCATCTGGATTTTTTTTATTGCGTTAGATGAATTGCCATATTTCAGAGACTTGTTGAAGGCTAGCTAGCAAACATGAAACCATAACCGTGCTAGCTAGCACTAGCTGGAACAATAATACGCATGTTTTGACCAGTTTGCACAAGGTTAATCTAGCTAAAAGGCAATGCAATTGCTTCTTCCAAGCAGTAGTCACTTATGCATTAGGTTTGATCAAACCCACAATGCATGTTCAGTTTATCTTTATCTTTTGCAGAAAACACCAGGTCGTAACACTATTTTCCAGCAGGATGTGGAATGAAGTATTGTCCACTTGGACACATAACTAAGCTAGCTCTTCATTGTAAATGAAGAAATTGAGATTTCCGCCTGTACTGCCATTTTCCATTATAACTGAAATTTGTGTGCACTTATGTTGTCAGGACATGCACAGTGAAGGTATTCTGTATAAAATACACCTGGGAGATTATGAAGAATTAATCACAATATAGATTGGAAGAAAAAAGGTTTTTATACACAAGCTAAAACACACACAAAAAATTATATATATATATATATATATATATATATATATATATATATATATATGGGGTAGTTACATCCAAGAAGGCTGACGTTTGCTTATCGTCTCAACCAAAGACTTTGGAGTAACCTTCCTAAAATCTATCTGCGCTCATACAAATAAAATAAGAACATCAAATTATTTTTTACATCAAATAACTGTCAAACTCGTAACTTACACACAGCATTCCTGGACTATCTAGCAACTTGCAAAATGAGATATCTAATGTAACCTTACTTGTCAAGTAGAAAGGTAGCCAACTGTGCATCACTGTTCATACAAACTTCAGCTCCAGCCATCTAATGAATGCCAAATCCAAATGTACACTTGTTTTACTCCGTGCTTTGTCTGATGCTCGCGTTGCTTCTGTATAGGTTTTCATTTCTGGAGTGCTTGGTGTACATGAACCCAAACAAAGCCTGTCATCGACCTTCACCTCACACACATTCAAGGAAGTACATGCCTACAAACATCCCGACCTTCTACGTTCTACTTGCAATTATGGCAGTGGGGATAGTGTCAGTCCTAACACTGCCAGAGACTCTTTTTTAACATTAACTGATGATATGTGAGGGTTATCAGATTTTTTAAATCGGAAATGCTGCACTAGGCACCTTTAACATGTTTAATCCTTTATTAAATGCATCCTGGATATATAAATAACAATCATTTACATTTAAATTATTATAAAAACTAATAAACAGATAACAGTCAACAAAACATTTGACTTTCAAGCCAAACATACTAACTCATTCATCTCCTTGGGAACAAGGTGAACGGCTGGTCTTAGAGGCTGGGCAACATTTGATTGTTTGAAGAAAACATTGTATCCAGGTAATAAGCATGGAAAATTACCCTGTACTGTTTGTCAGTTAAACACAAATTTTTTGGTACCAACCTATTTTTTAAACTTCCCATTTTAGGCGAGATGTGTCATTACAGACTCGGAATAGCATCCTACAGGATATTTTGTAATTACCTCTTGTTTTTCCACAAATGAAATAACCTATACTGATAAAGCATTATTTTATTGTAATTGTAATGTAATACCTGTAGTAATACCTGTGGTATTACATTGTTAAAAATACAGTTGTTAATAAGTATTTACATAGCAGTTACATAGTAATAAGTGTCAATGAATGTGTTACCAAAAAAAAAAAATTATATGCAGATGAGGATAAGCAAAATCCTAGAGGACTCTTGCTTTAGTCAGCTTCACAGAGGAATTTATATATCAGCAGGACAATATCCAACAACACAAGGCTAAATCTATAATCCAGTTGCTTGCCAAAAATAAAGTAATATTTTTCTGAGTGGTAAAGGCAGAGTGTTGACTGAAATGTTAAAAAAATTGTAATTACTGTAATTTTATTATATTTTATTTTCCTTTTAATGTAAAAATATTTAGAAATGTTCTTCTACGTTGTCTTTATAAAGTATTTTGTGGAGATCAAAAAGATCACAAATCAATTTTAATCTCACTTTTTACCCTAACAAAGTATGAAAAGTGTAATCCACTTAATATTAGCCCTTCGACTAACTGAAGGTGAAAATGTTAACTACGGATTAGCAATGGTACCTTGAAGGGACATCTTGAGGATCTCCAGTGTCCTTGAGTCACCAATGATGCTACAGTAAGAGTGTAGTTTGTGTTTGTTGGTGTGAGTGATGGTTTTAAAGGAGGCAGACACTTTGTCCCCTGTTCAGGTTCTTTCATCCCAGCTGGCTTGCAGTAGGACCCTCCCTTCTGCGAAGTCAGGTCACCGTGACAGCTTGAACAAGTATATATGTGATTGAGTGTTTGTGTGAGTGCGTGTGACTGAGTGTAGGAGGGTGTGTGTGTACTTAATGAGCAGGGATCAAGGATTAATTGCCTGTTGAGGAAGAGTTAACCGCTTGCTACTTGCATTGCTGACATTATCTGGGTAGTGGACAACAACTCAGAAAGAGGCAAAGGACATTTCTCTGCTTCTCTTTTCAACTTTTGGAGCCTCATTGTTTTGTTTCACATATTGCTTGTGTAAGATTTGTGCCTTGAATGACACCATTTGTTATGTTTCTATTTAACTTAATTTCTCACTGGTCTTTCTTTTTACACTTCTCTCTTTATTGTGCCGTCGTGTTTTTGTTTTGTGGCGGAGTGTTATCCACATGTATAATAACTGCGTGTCAACTGCCTCTTCTCTCTTCCCCTCTCCCATCTCTTCCAGGTGAGTCGTTACAGCCAGCAGCTGAAGGAACGTTTAGCATGGTGGAGACAGTCCCCCCTAAGTCGGCTAAAAAGCCTCGCTGGACCTCCCTGGAGATCAGCCTGATCACCATTGTCTCCCTACTCTTCATCATCATTGTTGTTCTCATCGTCCTCTTCGCCACGCAGAAGACAAACAGCGGTGAGTGATGAAGTGAGAATCTCACTGAGCAGTCAGGCTAGCAATCTAGCAATTTATCAATGAGTTAGGGTTAAGGTTAGACAGTCAGTCGGTCAAACATAACAAATAACTTCAAAAGATGTTTAAAATTCAGTTGGCCATCTTCAGAATGTTAGGGTTACTTAGATGTGCTGTTGAAAACATTCAAAGATGAGTTTGCTATGTTTACAGTTGAACTCCTTTAAATTTTGTACACTTAAAGATGCATTACAGGATTTTTAGCACCTGGTTGTATAAGTAGCAATTTTGTTTCAAGATGAGAGCTTTGAACTATAGTGGTCTAATACTGATACCCACTTGACTAAATAGCTAGATTTTCACAATGTTAATAAAGATGTCTTGAGTGTATTTTTTTAAGGGCTAGTACAAAGGTACAGTCACTGAGCCATGGAAGAAGAGGCTGTGTAATGGCCAACTGGTCAAAGGTCTTTATTTCTAGTTATATTTTAGTCCTTCAGCAACTTATGTCTCTAGCGCTTTGGTGCTAACTGTTTGAGACATTATGTTATGACAGCCGTAGACACCAAGGCAAAAGGTCTACAGCACTTAGACCATTGGAGGGTGAGCACTCAATCATTACCAGCTATGATCCTTTACAGTTCAATTCAAATTGTAGGAACAAGGAAAAGAGTCCTGTGAACAAAATGGAACTAGGTCACTGTTTTCAGTGTTCAGCAGAGTTTATTTTAAGTGAACATATGTTCACTAATCCATGACATTGACTATATGGATCACCAAATAGGGGCATTACATGGCTTTGACCAAGTGTGTGCAACCGATGATGAATTTGGTCTAGATTAATGATTGACAGTGTGAGGTACTTGGGTTCTGAAGGGCACATTTATTGCACCGCAGAAATATGGAGTCAGACAATGGTTGTAGTTTGACTGTAATCATGAAAGCAATGCACATTGATTAAATAGAAGCAAACCAACAAGTTAATGAATTACAGGGTACTTTCCTATAGCTAGGGTTGATGTCTTTAAAGCCCTTTGAGACGGCTACTGTTTAGCCACCAAGTACTGTTTCCTTTAGTAGAGTACAGGTGGCAGACAAAATGTGTGCAATTACCTACTTGATTATACACCCACAAACCTACAACCATGTTAGGTCGAGCAGATGGTTGGGATACCATGATATCAGTCTGTGTCGAATTCTGCATACTCAGAGCTCATCAGTGATGGCAGCACTATAGCGGATAGATGTCTAAACAGTCACGCCAGGCAGGATGCGAACATGAAGCTGGTTCACCACAGGAGCCTCTGCACCCATCGGGGCGTATGGTTGTTTGGGTGCGGGATGATAATTTTGTGGAAATCTAAACAGAAATTAGCCACAGAAAGGTGATCCAAAATGACTGAGTCAGACAAAAAGTAAATATTTATCAGGGGACTGATGTTCAAAATCTCTACTTATGTGTTCCTTGTATATATATATAAAAAAAAAATATATATATATATATATATATATATATAGGACTCCACTAGACCTCTGAAGGTGTGCTCAGGTACCTGGCACCAAGACATTAGCAGCAGATTCTTTAAGTCCTGTAAGTTGCGAGGTGGGGCTCCATGGATCAGACCTGTTTGTCCAGCACATCCCACAGATGCTCGATTGGATTGAGATCTGTGGAATTTGGAGGCCAAGTCAACACCTTGAACTTGTTGTTGTGTTCCTCAAACCATTCTTGAACCATTTTTGCTTTGTGGCTGAGCGCATTATCCTGCTGAAGGAGACCAATGCCATCAGGGAATACTGTTGCCATGAAAGGGTGCACATGGTCTGCAACAATGCTTAGTTAGATGGTATGTTTCAAAGTATCATCCACATGAATGGCCAGACCCAAGGTTTCCCAGCAGAACATTGCCCAAAGCATCACACTGCCTCTGCCGGCTTGCCTTCTTCTATAGTGCATCCTGGTGCAATGTGTTCTCCAGGTAAGTGACGCGCACGCACCCGGCCATCCACGTTATGTAAAAGGAAACTTGATTCATCAGACCAGGCCACCTTCTTCCATTGCTCTGTGGTCCAGTTCTGATGCTCACGTGCCCATTGTAGGGGCTTTCAGCAGTATACAGGGGTCAGCATTGGCACCCTGACTGGTCTGTGGCTACGCAGCCCTATACGAAACAAACTGCGATGCACTGTGTGTTATGACACCTTTCTATCAGTACCAGCATTCACTTTTCAGCAATTTGAGCTGCAGTAGCTCGTCTGTTTGATTGGACCACACGGACCAGCCTTCACTCCCCATGTGCATCAATGAGCCTTGACACTTGACCCTGTTGCCCATTCACCGCTTTTCCTTCCTTGGACCACTTTTGATAGGTACTGACCACTGCAGTCTCTCAGATGCTTACGATTGCCCATTTTTCCTGCTTCTAATACCTCAACATTGAGGACAGAATGTTCACTTGCTGCCTAATATATCCCACTGACAGGTGCCATGATAACGAGATGATCAGTGTTATTCACTTCACCTGTCAGTGGTCATAATGTTATGGCTAATCGGTATATATATATATATATATATACACTGTACCAGTGAAATGTTTGGGCACATACTGTACTCATTCAAGGCTAAATAGATTTTTCGTGTAGCCACCCTATGCCTTGATGTCAGCTTTGCACACAATTGGGATTAACCAGCATGATGAGGTAGTCACCTGGAATGCTTTTCCTACAATCTTGAAGGAGTTCCCAAAAATGCTAAGCACTTGCTGGCTGCTTTTCATTCCCTCTGCAGTCCCATTCATCCCAAACCATTTCAATCAGGTTGATGTCAGGTGATTGTGGAGGCCTGGTCATCTGATACAGCACTTCATCACTCTCCTTCTTGGTCAAATAGACCTTACATAACCTGGAGCTCTGTTTTGAGACAATCTCCTGTTGAAAAATAAATGATAATCCCACTAAGCATAATTGCAACTACAACCCTGTTTCCAAAAAGTTCTGTTGCTGTGTAAAATGTAAATAAAAACAGAATGCAATGATGTGCAAATAATTTAAACCCTATATTCAATAGAAATTATTACAAAGACAACATGTCACATGTTGAAATTGAGACATTTTATTGTATCTTGAAAAATATATGCCCACTTTGAATTTGATGCCAGCAACACGTTTCAAAAAAGTTGGGACAGAGGCAACAAAAGGCTGAAAAAGTTGAGTAATGCTAAAAAACTAAACCTGGGGGAATATTCTCACAACTATCTAACATCCCCCTATTATCGGCCACCCCAATTATCATTTCTAGCAGTTGGAGAACTAAATCCTCCTAAATCATTTTTTATATTTAAAAAAATGTGTGTATGTGAATTGTTTTAGACAAGTTGCAAATCGTGAAAATCAACTTGCGCAACAGATCAGACATCATGTAATATCAAAGTGATCTGATGTAATCTTTTTTTCTTCACCACAAGGCATGAAAGGTAGCCAACACTTTCTAATAAACGCTTGAGTGAAGAATGTGATCTGTCATTTGTAGCACAAATAAAAAGGAAATTAAACGTTATTGAACAAAATAATAAGGTGGCTGATAATAGGGATGGAGGCCGATAATATGGGGTCGTATTTTTAGCCAAGTTGCTAACCAACTAGCTGAAAATAGTAATATTTCCACAGACATTTTAGAAATGCTAGTTAATGACATGCTAGTTAACATTTTTATCTCACTAATAATCAGTAAACATTGACAACTTGATCAAATAATTTCTCGGTACAAGAAGATATATTTCAAAATTGCTCTTGGCTATGCCGATAAAAGGGGGTTGAACTCTAATTAGATCAATTGGCAATAGGTCACTAACATGATATTGGGTATTAAAACATCATTCCAGAGAGGATGGGTCTGTCAGAAGTGAGGATGGGGAGGGGTTCACCACTTTGTGAAAGACTGCGCAGGCAAATAGTGCAACAATGTAAGAACAACGTTTCTCAGCGTAAAATTGCAAAGAGTTTGGGGATCTACTCATCTACGGTAAATAATATAATGAAAAGATTCAGAGAATCTGGAGAAATCTCTGTATGCCAGGGACAATGCTGAAAACCAATATTTGATGGACTTGATCTTCGGGTCCTCAGGCAGCACTGCATCAAAAAGTGGAAAAGTGGAAATCACTGCATGGGCTCAGGAACACTTCCGAAACCATTGTCTGTGAACACAGTGCGTCACTGCATCCACAAATGCAAGTTAAAACTCTACCATGAAAAGAAGAAACCATACATAAACAGGATCCAGAACTGCTGCTTTTCTGGACCTGAGCTCATTTATGATGGACTGAGGCGAATTAGAAAACTGTCCTGTGGTCTGACTAATCATAATTTGAAATTGTTTTTGAGAAGCCCTCGAGACTGAAGAGGAGAGGGACCACCTGGCTTGTTGTCGGCACACAGTTCAAAAGCCAGCATCCTTGATGGTATGGGGGTGCATTAGTGCACATAGCATGGGTGACTTGCACATCTGTGGAGGCACCATTAATGCTGAACAATAAATACAGGTCTTGGAGCAACATATGCTCACTGAAGGCCTTGCTTATTTTAGCAAGACAATGCAAGACCTCATTCAACATTTATCACAACAGCATGGCTCCATAGGTAAACTGGTCTGCCTGAAGTCCAGACCTGTCCTCTTTTGAAAACATTTGGTGCATTTGTAGTGTAATGAGAAATGTCTGTTGAGGAAGAGTGGAAGTGTATTCGACGAAGAGGTGCGTCTGGCCCCACCACGTCTCCAACACAGCCTAGGTCATGTTAATCAGGGGTCCTGCATAACATTTGCTACTCTAAAGATCTGGAACACCAGGTGTGGGCCATCAGCCCCACCCTCCTGAGCTCACCTGGAGAGGCGTGAAACTCTGAGCATACTGGAGTGTAACTAAATGCATGATATTGTAGACATTTATCTGTAGTGTTTGAATTTTTCCTGTTCCCCATAAAGGGCACAATAGTCTGATGTGCTTTATTGTACTGTACGGGTCATGGATCAAACTTCACAAGAACATTGTAGAAATGACTGTCTTTGTTGCCTGTCTGACGTCAACTGGCAGCAACGCCTTGTCCTTTCGATAATTTTGCATTGATTAAGTGGGACAGTTCCTGTCCTTTGAGTTTGTTGTGTTCGCCAAGGTAAAGTAATGCTAAAGACTATTTTGGGAAGTGTTTTAGATATGTCTGAGTTTAGAATAGCCATGTCTCCAAAAAGTTAATTGAGTTTGACATTGTTAAAGAGACCTCCCAACACGTTGTGTTGTAGTCTTATTTATTAGTCTATCGTTAACAGAATCTCCAAGCACACCTTCGTGCTATAGTGTGTTTTATGGGTATACTTTTTATACTAGACTTTTAGACTAGTCGGGATGACGTAGAATTGGGTTGGTATGTAACTATATTTTGTATTGTAACTCTATTACTTGGTTGGAATAAATTGTATTACTTACTAGTATTACTTGGAATATAGATTACTATGGCACTCCTCGTTCATCTTCACACTCGAGCTCGTAAGGCTACTGATAACCACACACACATACGTTAGTCAAAGTGACCAGACTTGACATCCCTGATTTCTGGGTCCCAAGGACACATGTCATTGTGGGCATCCCTGAGTTCTGGGTCTAGGTTGGTCCCAGGGACACTTGCCATTGTGGTCATCCCTGAGTTCTGGGTCTAGGTTGGTCCCAGGGACACATGCCATTGTGGGCATCCCTGAGTTCTGGGTATAGGTGGATCCGGGAACACATGCCATTGTGGGCATCCCTGAGTTCTGGGTCTAGGTGGACCCGGGAACACATGCCATTGTGGGCATCCCTGAGTTCTGGGTTTCTGACCCGTCTAGATGGATCCAGAAACACGTCATTTTAATGTTAGGCTCGTGACGAAAGGAGTAGCTAACCTTACTAAGGACTTCCAACATATGGTCATTTACGATAACATTTATTTACTAAGAATATGGAGTCAGATTATATATTTATATTGATTTATCACTAAGGTTATGTTCCCTTGCACTCATTTCCCTAGCCGTCCCCCAGTAACCTTCTAAGTGGTAAACCTTTCCAACCACTCTCCCATTTACACCTCACTACACATTATGAAACGAAAAATACAGCCAAGGAGACCCCGAACTGTTGAGCTATATCAAGCAAGAATGCGAATACAATTCACTTTCAAAACTACAGCAACTGTTCTCCTCAGTTCCCAGATGCTTACAGGGCATTGTTAAAAGAAGAGGTGATGCAACACAGTGATGAACATGCCCCTGTTCCAACTTCTTTGAAACGTGTTGCTGGCATCAAATTCAAAATGTGCAAGTATTTTTCTAAAAACAATCGCAATTCAACATTTGATATGTTGTCTTTGTAATTTTTTTAATTAAATATAGGGATAACTGATTTGCACATCATTGCATTCAGTTTTTATTTGCATTTTACTCAGCATCCCAACTCACTTAAAAATCGAGATCATAGCCTAAATAGTGTGCTATTAAACTGAATAAAAATCGATTTAAAGTTCAGTGTTTTATATTTTACATCAATTTGAAGGTGCAGCCTGTGTCGAACGGTTCTTTTAACTGCTCATTTAATGCAATGGCATTTACAGCGTTTGCTATGTTTGTGCCATTGCCATAGCTGGTTTGGCAAAATTTTTCAACTCTTGAGGTACATTTTCTCCCATATTAAGTTTGTTTGTAGGCACCGACGTTGAAGCCGAAACTTATTAACCATGCTGTTTTGTATGTGGGACAACATCTTGGTGCCGCTCGCTAACTTGAAGCAGACATCTTCGCTAGCAGTTGCAGTTTTAACTCAAACATTGAAAAACCATTAAGTATTTAAATAAAATTAGTCCAGGTATTTAAGTAATCTACAAAAATATCTACAGCACTTGCAAGAAAAACAATTACGTATGTACGGTGCATGACTGTTGCCTCGCATGAAGTGCATTTCATTCACCTCTTTTGGAGCTGAAAATCGCATAACTTGGCAATTTGGATATTGCACATGTCAATATCGCAATTCCGATTATATTTCAATTAATTGTGCAGCCCTACTGCACAGTAAACTGGATACCCACAGTAAAATATGGTGGTGGGTCATTGGTGCTTTGGGGCTGTTTTATTACTAGTTGTCCAGGAACTCATTACAATCAATAGCATAAGGAATTCCACCAAATACCAGGACATTTTAGCCCAAAACCTGATTGCCTCTTCCAGGAGACTTGGCCTCGGTTTCATCTTTCAATAAAGAACATGACCCCAAACAGACATCAAAATAAACAGAGAAATAGTTCTGGAACCACTAAATCATTGTTTTACAATGGTCATCTCAGTCTCTGAATCCATATCCAAAACTAAAATAACGTTAGACTATCAATGAGCTTGAAACGTCCTGCATGGAGGAGTGGTCCAAGATCCCTTCAAGTATGCACCAACCATGTCAGACTTTACAGGTAGAGGCTCAGTGTTGTTATCCACTCCAGGGGGGGCTTCATAAAATATTGATTGTAGGGGGGCCAAAAGTTTTGAAACCAATGTTTTGCAGAAAAACATTGTACTACTCAATGAAATGTTTTGTGTTTGAGAAATTGTTGAAATTAAAGTATACGGCTCCCCTTTTATGTTTGAGCCCAATGTATGACTCATTATATGTGTTGTTTATTTTTGCATTTACTTTTGCTCAATGTAATGATGGGTGCCAATACTTGATTTGAATGTTTGCCTCAAATTGGTCAATCCAAAATCTATGTTTAAATCGTCTCTCACTTCATTTAGTTCTCTGCCGCTAGGGACTGTATAGAATTGTAAAAGACTCTCAAAGTTAACACTTTCTTTACTCCTCATTGTTTCAAAAACAAATTGTGTTAGTTGCAGACTGATCACAGCACCTGCTAAGCACCTTATCTGTTTATCACTTCACAGGGTGTAATTTATATTATAGTTCATAGAGATATGACTGTATTTAAGTGTAACAGAGTGTTATCTTGCATTTTGTATGTCTTTGGCTAGGTTTTCATTGTAAATGAGAATTTATTCTAAATTTTTACCTGATTAAATAAAGGGGAAAAAATAAAAGACAATCAAACCCTCCCCTGGTGCTTACCTGACTTGAGCAGCTTGTTACAGTGAAGCTACAAAATTTGTTAGACACTTGTTGTGTTAGGATTTTGCTTAATTGTTATTGTTCCCTTAATGATGATGATGATCAGGATCTATTAGGTGGTAAATTTTTCTTCTTTTTTTTTACTTTAGGGATCCCTATCTTCATTTAACATTTTAATGTTTTAGTTTTTAAACGTTCATGTCATGTGACAGAGAGAAAATAGGAGACAGTCAGACAGAAAGACTACCTGTTTACAAAGGTTTGTCGCTGTTTAGTCTTCAACTTATTTCAAACTGTAATATAGTACAGAAAATGTGCTTAATTGGCAGTGTTGTATAAACACTCTCTGATTCCTGATTCCTGTTTTTTCCTCATTTAGATGGTGTCTGCACCACAGCGGACTGCACCCGTTCAGGTAAAAAAAAAAAACAGAGGCACATACATACACACACAAGCCCACACATGAATATGAGCTGTATTGTGTGTATGTCTGTGTGCAGCGTCTCGTCTCATAGAGAACATGGATCCCAATGTGGACCCGTGTGACAACTTTTATGAGTACGCCTGTGGAGGCTGGTTGAAGAAGAACATAATTCCAGAGACTAGCTCCCGATACAGCACCTTTGACATCCTACGAGACGAACTGGAGGTGGTGCTCAAAGGTTAGAAAAACGCACACACGCAGCTTCCTGTTTTGCTACAATGCTGAATGTATGTGTCCACATCAGAGAATTTTTTTTAGCGTGGCATAGTTTGGATCCAGTGAGTTACCCAGGAAAGTTTGAGTGAGGGCTCGGTGTGGTTGGAACAGTTGTTAAATCAGCTTGCATTAATGCTTGTGGCTTCAGAACTTGAGGAACAGAGTTGCATAGTCTGGGAGGGACATACTAGATTACAATGTACATGAATGTTTGTGTGTTTGGGTATGTTACTTCAATGTTATGACGGCTAAAAAGCAGGAGTTAGCTTTCATTTGGACTTTGCAATTGACAACCAAAATAAGTGAATTTACTCAAAGTATGCTGTAATTTAAGATGTTTTGTCTTGATTTGATTTAAAGTTACAGCTTCATTTGGTAAATTGAGAAAACACACATTCTTTAATAACCTTTTCTTTAACACACTGCAGAATTTAGCTGTCTAGATTTTTTTGCGAGGTTTTTAGTTGATTTTTAATGCTGTAAGACAATGTGATTAATCACAACAAAGTGTACATTTGTATCTTCCGAAAATGTAAAGTCAGGTTTCCGTGATATTACTAAAGGTGTCCCCCAAGGGTTGATATTTAGACCTGCTCTTTGTTTCTCTCTCTCTCTTTATCTAAACAACACTGGTGTGCTGAAAAGTAATTGTAACCTCCTTTTATTTGAATCTCCATGTTTAGTGTGAACTTGTATGGCTTTTTAAATGTTATTTTAATCACAGGTTCCACAGGCCATTTTCCTACATTTTTTGCCCAGTATCAGCTTGTCAGATTGGGTTAGGTATATACATACAGTACCAGTCAAAGGTTTGGACCTTTGACTGGTACAGTATCTAGAATGATTTGAACAAAATAATCATTGGCTTAAATAGGGACTCCTGTTCTATGTATTTTTCCTTTTTCCACACTAAGAGTGTATTCATGCTTTTTATATTTATTTTCTATTGGAGGCGTCATTATTAGCTAAACACATCTGTCAGAATGAAGCCCACCCTGACAACAGACACTGCAAGATAGGCATACCAGTTGAGGTTCAGAAATATAGTTTAGTCCTTTTGTCACTCATCAACAGTCTAATCTGCTGTGGAACACAGAATCCACATGTGGAGATTTATTTGATAAAATGCACTTTGTGTCTGTGAAATAATATTCAATTTCAAATCCTGACTGACAGAGATTGTGTGTGTGGCATACAGGCATGCTGTGTTGTGTGTTGTATTTTTCTATGGTTACTGTTAGATTCTGCAGAACACGGTAAAGCTTTATGGTCCGGATTGTTCTCTTGCTACGTATCTTTTCCGTCTGGAACAGATAGTTCTAGAAGATGGATATCACCTAATCACCAGTGACAACCAGACAACCACAAACTGCTTTCATTACCGTCTCTTCCCCTTCCTATCAACAGATGCTTAGTGCTAAATGGCAGCGCAGTCTGATTCATTGCCAGGGGTTATGAATCCCTTAAAGGGTTACGCATTGATCAGCAACACATCAGTTGGGAAACTGACATACACATTATGTGGGTTATTTTTGGATTATATTCTTTGTGTGTATTGCTTTGCGTCATACTGGGAAAAAAAGTGGAACCAGTGTTTTTTGGTTTGTTGTTACCGGGGAACCGTAGGTATGATCCACTATAGAACACTTGGTGTAGGGTTTTTCAAATAAGCCTTATTGTATGGTTCTACCTACAATCTTCTATGAAGGGTTTTACAACACTGTTTTATCATTAAAATGTTCTCTATAGAGCCTTCTATAAATGGTTCTATCGAGAAATGGTTCTGTTGAGAAATATTTTATATTTGAGAGTTCATCATAGAACTCCATGTATCATTCCAACAGCCTTATTAGCCATAAAATATTTAATGACAAGAATTTCCAAATATATTATATTGTACTTCTCTTTTGGACCTAGTTAAACCCTGACATAGCGGTATTAGGTTTACTGACAACATTTGGTCTGCAAGTCACATTTTGCTGATTCCCAGTGGAATCCAAATCGAGTTAGGATATCCCAACATGTGAATTGTTAGTTACCTGCAAACTGCATTCAGAATGACAAAGTAGGGCAGAATGTCTACTGAGACTATACCAATAATTGAAACCGGATCAACCAGTGCAATAAATCCAACAACAAAAATGTTT
>JACXGI010002944.1:6853-67788 GCA_016801175.1 Esox masquinongy
GGAAGCATGACCAGATGGACAAGGACAGGGACAACACGGGGAGGGGGAGGTGTCAGCACAGTGGCAGCTGAAATCGTCAGGTATCGTCTTGATCTGCAACACAACCAGGAGGACTTTGGACCGGGACAGCAACGGGTCTTTCAAGCCTGGTACTCCTCAGGTGTGGGCCAAGACCTCATGTCCTCCTAAGTTTAAAACACGGCAGGAGACAGGGAAAATTTAGAAAATGCATTCCTTAGATCTACAAGGATTTATAGTGGAGAAGGAGAACTGACCCTACTCCCCCAGCTCAATAATATAGCAGCGTAAGACCTTGGGGCTAAGACAGGGGGGTCCAGTGACACTGTGGCCCGATCCGGGGGAGGCCCTGGACAGGGCCCAACAGGCAGGAAATCAATCCACCCACATTGCCAAGCATCAACCAAAGGGACCCCCACCAACTGCAACCACCCTGAATGAGGGCAGAGTATTGCCAGCAGAGTACAGCCCAATTGCACAAGTGCGCAACAGAGAGACAACAACAAGCCAGTGACTCTACCCCCGAATGGCATTGGAGGGAGGGCATCCCAGTGGAGATGAGAGCCCACCTGGTAAGACAGCAAGGGTGGACAGTATCAAGCCTTTCTGGTCACCTTCACGCCCCTGGGCCAGACTACACTTAATCATAGACCATGCTGTAGAGATGAGTCTTTAGTACACACTTGAAAGTTTGCAGAGTTTGCATTTCTAACCTTAATTGGCAGATCATTCCACAGTAGTGGAGCTCTATGAGAGAAGGCCCTGCCTCCGGCTGTTTGTTTCATCTATTTCAACATGTCAATTATGAGCTACTGGTAGATTGCAGCCTATTTATGAGTAGTTCTTGAAATATGCAATTTTAATGTGTCCCAATGCAAACTGTCAAACAAATATTATAAGCATAATAATAGTCAACAAGCATTCAGGATGTTAGCATGAATATAAAAGGCCACATGTAAGGTCATGTGTGATTTGGAACAATGAAAGACATCATCAGAGAGAGAGGGGTAGAGGGAGAGTATGAGTAAGATTGAGAGGTGGTGGACGAGGGAGGGGAAGAGGAAGAACAACAATTATCTCTAATGAGATTTGTGACACTTTACTTGACCATGTTCTTGCATAGAGTATGACAATGAGTGAAGCTATGCTGAGAGTTCTGCCAAACATAAGATGTTTCACTGTTGCATCAGTTGTCTGGACTTTCAGAAATGGAAATAGGTCATTTAAGCGCCAAATTCGTAGGGTACATTTTGGAACAAATGATAGTTGTTCATTCATTATTACCTTTTTATAATAGTGTTTTAAACTCATTTTAGCAGTGTGAAATTAGTATTCAGTAGGGTCAATGTACTTGATGCTTGTGTGATGTAAAATGTTAATATGGTTTTGAGTTAATATGGTCAGATAAAATGGTTTTGAATATATGAGTTTTATTTTGTGTGAGAGGTTGGATTTTTAATCAAAATGGTGTTAGTATTGACATTTTTGTTTATAATTTTGAGAAAATGTAGTACATGTAAAATGGTGCCTTTCATATAGGTCAAATGTTTGAAACATTGTCAAACATTAAGTTGTCATCAAAGAGCAGCAGCACATTAATGTCAGTTACATACTCATTCAGGAAATGTACATTAACAGTTGTGAAAAACTGTAAAGGCCTGGTGCGCTACGAAAGATGAATTCCATTACATTTTCTTCCTGACCAAAATTTTATGACAATATTTTAATTTGTGTGACTACACACTTTAATACATTGCCATTTACAGCTATTCCCAGGCAAATGAACAAGACAACCATTATTAAGGGTCTCTGTAGAGACATTTTTATCCATTCATTGTTTTGCATAGAATAACTGCACATTTGCCCTTTTTTGTAATTTTTTAGGCCTCTTAGTTAGATATTCTCTCTCTCATCGTTTATTTCCTGTGTAGAAGGAGGGGGTGTGTATTTGTTTTGGCCCCAGGTGGAGTACTGGCTTGCTGCTTTGGGTGGGTGAGAGCCAGGTTTCTATCTCCTGAGCCTACCCCAATCTCCTCAATCCACCCACCCATAGCAATGGCCTGGCCATAATTTCCCTCCTCCAGCCCCCTGGCCCAGCCTGCATCAAGCCTACAGCTGACTGACTTACTGCAGCTCCAGGAAGAACTTAGTCTGCTCAAAGTGTCTAAATCTACAGCAAAACCCTTTTAAATTACTACTGTTGTAATTTGCACTTTTGCATTTATTTGTGCAGTTTTTCTTCATCTAGTTATGTCGGCTTTAGGATTACAGATACACTGTTTATTTTGTAAAAGGAACCACAGAATTTGTATAAAGAAATTCATGAATGTTGGGACCTTGCCTCTGATGCTAAGCAGTGTGCATGGTCGGTCTTAGCTGGTCCCTGGATACGACCACGTGCTCCGGGAAGTGTTGTTGGAAGGCTAGTAGGGACTATTTCCTAATGTTGTAAGATTGAAGCCCAATGCCCCCGGGGTAGTGAAGGGACATTGTTTCTTGTAGGGACCATCATTGGATGGGATGTTAAACACGTGTCCTCTGTGGTCACAAAGAAATTCCGTGATGGCACTTGTTAACCAGTGTCCTGGCAATATTCCAAACATTGCCCTATTCCCGTCATGGCCACCTCGTCATCTCCCTTCTAATTGACATACATCGTTCCTCACTTCTCTTAGCTGAATTCTGTCACTGTACATCACACTTATTGAGAGATACTGACAAACTGACTAGAGAATAGCATTTGCAGCTGACCAATCATGAAGGATCTTTGTGTCATTAAATCTATACAGCTTTTGCATCCCCTTTTGACTTCTGCCCGGCCGTAGTGACGGGCACATCGATGTCTGCCTTCCACTGCCCAGGGGTCTGGAGGTATAGAAGTACGGTGGCCTGCTAGAATCAGTCCCAACCAAGCCCTTTCCTGCAGCAGCTTTTTAGACAGTGAGCTACTTTTACAGCTGGATTAGCAGAATTTATGGACTGCTGATTTGAGTGTTCTATACTTACCATGTCCAGGCTTCCTGTAATTCATGAGTGCCAGTGTGACAGAGAAAGCTTACACCCCTGAGGATTAGCTTGGAAACTTTGTGAGCCATTACTACCCTAGTATAATGCCAAGAATATGCCTCTAGAAATGAAACGGGCTCATGTTAATTGGTTGTTGCATTATGGTAGTTAATTATGTTCAGCAGGTCAGGGAGTTAGCGAGGTGATTGTTTATGAATATGCTGGGATATGCTTATGTTTATCTCTCATTCTCCCCCTTTACTTGATTTATGAGGTTGTTGATGTCATATGCTTTTCCATGCACTGCACTGGTAAAACTGTTGGCAGTTAACATAGAAGCCTTTGTAGCGCAGAAGTAAAAAATATTTTCACCTTAACATCTGTAAGTCTCTGCTCACACATTTTAATCATCTGGATGATCAAGCTCATCCAAAGCAACATCCTTTATTGATTGTGTTACAGGCCCCAGGAATGTGGCCTGAAATGTATTGAAAGTAAGCACGATCACGTGTAGTGTGTTTTACTGCATTTGCGTCATGTGTTGGGAGAGTGGGTTAAGTTGAGCCAATTTTTACTCACGTTGTCCCCTAGACAAGGGGAAAAGAGACAGAAATAAAACATCTACCCTTATTTCAGGATGAAATGACATGAATGCACTTATGACAAGGGCCTTGAAAATATGAGTGGCTAAATAAGGTGGCCAATGTGTTACCCCGATGGTAGGGGTGAGTTGATCCTAGTCAAGGGGTAAGTTGATTCTAGTCAAGGGGTAAGTTGATCCTAGTCGAGGGGTAAGTTGATCCTAGTCAATGGGTAAGTTGATCCATCTGGAGGTAAATTTACCAATCCTCTTTTTTCAAATAAACACAATTGCAAATAATTTATTCTTTCAAAGAAAAGGTAAACATTTATGCTCTCCTTTAGTTTCTCTTGTAATTTCACTTAGGCTAGAATATGTTATATTCTAAACACCTAAACTATATTTGGCAACGCTGTTTTAAAAATGTTTCTTGGGATAGAAAGCTTTTGGCACACACTCATGGTCTACGCATAACCTCTATTCAATATCTTCATCATTGGGGGAAGTCAATTCCACTGAAACTATTTCCTCTTTGGCCTAGGCTATTGGTTGTAGTTAAGAGCAGTCATTTTTAATACCTTTACACAGGCAGCCCAATTCTTATCTAGTAATTTTTACCAATCAGATCTGCTATTTTGCCCAAGATCCAAATGTTGTAAAAGCAGCCAGGGTAACCTATCTTGTAGGTAAATATGCGTTATACTCTATGTTAGAAATAGAGCTAATGTCTCATGACATCTATGACATCGCATTATGCAATGACTGATACACGCCACAGATGTTTTGGTGGCATGACAGCTTTTCTACAATAATTAAAATAAGAAATATGTCCTCAGGTATGCAGTTTTACTTTGAAATAATATTTCATACATCATAAACTTAACTTATCTCATAGTGAAGCAAAGTGAACCATTGGTTCAGCTCACCCCAGAGCATTTGGCTCATTTTGCTCCACAGCCACCACTTTGGAAAAAAGTGCCTAGCTTAGCAACTGAGTGAAAATCATTTGCAAACAAATCTACTGTATGATATATTTTTAGACCTTAATTAATTTGCTTTGATTTAACAGTCATTATACCTGACATGTAAAACATTTGACCCTAACAAGTTATTAGCACGAAGAGCATATTTAATTTAGCAAAGAGCCAACTGGCTGCACAGACAGACTGAAATACAAAGATTCATTACAAAGATGGTTAGCTATAGAAAAATAAGTGGCTGAATGTAGCTACAACCTCCAAAATAGCACTCTATTTGAAGCTACATTTGGATATAATATAACTTATATAAGATATGAATTAGCCTCCAATCTGTTATACATGCAGGTTATAATCAAAACATCTACTCTCAAAACAGCTAGTAAGCTAGCAGCCTGGATTCCCCTCGCAGCTAGCTAGCTTACTGGATGCTAACAACTAACTAGTATGCTAGGCTGGTAACATTATCTGACGTAATCGTTCCAAAACATTTGTTTGCTCAAGAATTAAAGTGTCATTGTGTGCCATTACATCTTCACAGTTTGGTCATCATACTTGGTCTTAATATTTAATTTGTGAATTGATGATACAGACCTGAAATTAATTTATGTGGAAAGCACAATCACATTTAGTGTCTTTGATTGCATCTATTTCATTAGTTGTGAATGTGAAGAGGAAAGTTCTGTGTTGCCAGATTTGACAGTATACCGAAAATCACAGACTACATCCCACTGACTCCACATAAAACAAGCTCAAATTCATTTTTTTAACGCACTCTATCATTAAAAATAATCTAATTTGGTTGGAAACTGGTACTGGGAGACTATGCCTTAGTAAATTTCTGGAGTAGCTCCGCCCTCTACTGGACACTAATGAACCTAGCCAGACCAGTTAATTTACAGTGTCTCACCGCCGCTTTGACTTTTTACACTAGATTTTCATAAAGGCCTCAGATATTTTGTATATACATATATACAGTATGCGTATGTATAGCTATATTTCTTCTGTTCGCCCGTGTGACCTCCTTTTTCTGCGCTGACAGAGTCTGGGCTGTGATGAGTATCTGGGCTCAGGCAAGATGATGGACAAGTGTGGGGTGTGTGGTGGTGACAACACGGCCTGTAAGCTGGTGTCAGGGTTATTCCAGCAGCACAGCCTGAACAAGGTGGGCTACCACAAGGTAGTTGAGATCCCGGAGGGAGCCACCAAGATCAACATCACAGAGACAGTGAAGAGCCGGAACTACTTGGGTGAGTAGGACTATGACTGAATCTTCAGATCAGAGGCAAGGTTAATCATAACACAAGCATGTGTCTTAACCACCTGTTTCACTGCCGTTACAAGCTCTTTATCAGCTTCCTCTCAAAGTGCTACACATCTCTGCCTGAATCAGGCCCATGAGCTATGACATGCAATAAATAATTTAGGTCATGTCTTGCAAAATCCATGCTGTGAGCCGGTGAGCCCAGTATCAGGCAGCAAGGAACAGCTGCTTGTTACGGAAATGGATTTGATTCTTGTAATTAAAGGAAATCAAAAACAGAGTAGGATTTTCTTTTTTTCACAGAATTGAGTTTTTTCTGAGTGTGGGCATTACAATGTTGTTAGGACGTAACCACAATAAGCACCTCTTGGACAAAGTTTTGAAGAAACCCTTCAATCTCATTCACTGAATAAATTATCTATTTTCTTCATAGAAGCATAACGTGTGACACTGAAGTGGGTCTATTTTCAGGAGTGACTACTGTTGGAGACATTGGTTTAATGAGGGCTATGCCATACCACAGCAGTGGTTCTGGCAGAGAGTGAGGGTAGAGAGTCAGGATTGAGAGGGCCTGGCCCCCACTTCCCCTGGCCTGGTTTCTCCCCTCAGGGGAAAGTATATAAACAAGCTTTCATTAAAGAACATCCGTCCTTCCCATCCTTTTTAATTAAGGTGAGGAATTTCACTCCTGCCTTGAACATGTAAGATTATGTCTATAATTTCTGTTCCCTGGAGGTGGAGATGAGAGATGACACTATCGGTTTGTGCTCAAACCACCTTTACTAACTGCACAATAAAATTGCCACTTAAAAAAGGCCAAGTGAAATGTTGAGCCCAATTGAAGTCCCATGGTAAATTATTATAAATTACATCTTAACCTTGACATCCCTGATCTCTAAACATTTTTCTTTGTTAACTGGTATCGCAGGGATAGAGAGGTGTGGTTCCTCATAACAATATCACCAGGGGATGGGACCCAAGAGTGCCATCTTCAATATTTTCCGAACATGCTGAAATCGTAACCATGTACAACTTCACAGAGGAAAAGGACCAGCCCTGCTTAAAATGCCCCTACAGTAACATAATAATTTCCCCCATGGGACTCTGGGAAGGAACCATTCCTTTGCCTTGGCACCCCATCTTGAATTCCTGCCATCCCTCATAAAGGACACTCTAGCTGATTAAATAGTAGCAGTGACATTTGGAGCCAAGCCTCTTGCTGACCATGACTTACAACCCTCTGGTTATAGATGCCAAAGCTGCCATGTTGAGACAGCATGTCTCTGCAAAAGAGTCTGAAGGTCTCCACAAACCACATTTTCCTGGGCATATGGTGAACCACAAGGATCAATGGCAGGCCCTCTGTTCAGGATGGGCTGAATCAGATCTATTGGTGGAAACGCATAATCGAGGGTACAAGGCCACTTGTACACCCACTGGTTTGAAGATACATCTACATGTGACAGTAATTACTTTCAGAGAAGAGCTACAAGTCCGCTCACTTTTAACAGATTTCTTCTTTATGTTAAAACGGATCCATATTAAAGATCTAAGTACAATGGAGAATCTGTATCTTTTATAATTATTAAAGATGATGGTGGTAGGAAGGATTGCTGTACTTGTCATAGAAATTCAGGTTGGTGTTTCATAATACTTGTACATTTCCTGCCCTCTTCTATTTGCACTTCTGGTTAGATGCTAACTGTATTTCGTTGTACTTGTACTTGTTCAATGATAATAAAGTTGAATCTAATCTAATCTAATAATGGTTGGATTGGCAGACATTTTGAGTGTCCCAATAACTCTTTTAAATCAGGTTTTGTTGCATTTTATGTGTGTTTTATTAATAGTCAACTCATGGTCTATGTATAGCTCTTAGAAGCCGCTCAGGTCGTTCCATCATCAATGGAAACTGGGCGATTGACCGGCCAGGGAAGTATGAGGGGGTGGGCACCATGTTCACCTACCGACGGCCTAATGAGATCACCAGCACCGCCGGGGAGTCCTTCCTGGCTGAGGGGCCTACCAATGAGATTCTGGATGTTTATGTATGTAACCAATCAGCTTGTTTGTACAATAGAACACAGCAGTGTGGATTTTTCAGTGTAACATTTCTAGTGATGTTTCCAGAGTTACGTTAAGTGAAATTAATAATCAGATGTTGATGTTAATAAGCAGGTATTGTTTTACACAGTGGACTGTTGTCAAACAGTCCCATCCAAACCATTCCAATCAATGTCATAGTAGTTTTTCGGGGGGGTTGTTTATAATATCTGTGCTTATGCATGTAGATTGACTGAAATATATATATTTAAACTAATTCAATGACTTAATTGCACTGTTGTGGAAATGGTTGTTCCACTTTCCTTTATCTATATTCCTCTGAACCTGCTTGGAGTATACTTTTAAAAGAAAGTAATTTAATAACCTCTCTTAGTCATAAAAAATACTGACATGAGCAGTAACTACACTTAACAAATAAACCATAGACAGCCTGGGAAGTATGCAAATTAGCATTTTCACCATAGTGTTAAAACAAAACAAAAAAAAAGCTCTAGACAAAGTAAATTTAGTTAAATCTGATTTTAGTGTTATAGTAGGTGATATATTTGCAAAGAGCACAATCAAGTTAATTTGAATAGTTTAATGAAGAACATTACAGCAGAATTAAAAATGTTATTGCAACAGTAGCACAGTGGGACTCACATGTTCACCAAAATAGTGTACATTTAACACTTTCCAAGTTTAATGCTGTGAATGTAGCTCATATTGGTGCATATTTCACTGGCAGCTTACACTGGCCCATTATGTTGTAATTAACTTCACTGAAGAATGTTTGCTCTGTCCTAAGGTGATCTACCAGCAGCCCAACCCAGGAATAAGCTATGAATTCATCCTTCCTTCTGCCAAGCCTCCACAGTACCCTGACCACAGAAACCCAGTACACCCACAGCAGCCCAGCCACAGACCTGGAGGTGAGGCGTCCATCTTTACAAAAACATCTGACTGGATCTGTATGGAAACAATCAACTACTAAGCTTTGTTTAATACTACAGCCCTTAAAGCTCAAATCTGTTCTGGTTTTTAAATTCATTTTAGAATACTGACTATCTAAGCAGTGCCTGCAATGACAGTTGACCTGTTAAAAACAATATAGTGTACAGTACACTTAAAGCCTGAAAAGCTTATGTCCCTGCTATCCTACAGCCATTTGGAGTCCGGCATAGCAGCAATTGAGTCTGAATACATTAGGGCATCAAGCATTTAACCTTGGTACTGGAGATGCTTTTGTACTGGAGATGCGGGAGAATCCTCTGTCTTGTTGTAATCAATTCCTGCCTACAATGCATCTTCCCCCACCATCATGCTAAGGAAATACACAGACTTCTATTTTCTGCCACATGCCATTGGCTCAGAGCCGTAGAAACCTATTGTCATTTGTGGAAACATGAACTAAGCTTACAGGTGCATCTCAAAAAATTAGAATATCACGGAAAAGTTTTTTCTGTAATTCAAATCAAAAAGTGACAACATCATATATTCTAGATTCATTACATATAAAGTGAAACATTTCAAGCCTGTTTTTTTTCAATCTTGATGATTACGGCTCACAGCTCATGGAAATCAAACATCTAGTATCTCAGAATATTAGAATAAAAAATGTACAATACAGAAATGTCAATATGAGAAGAGCTCTAATCAGCTAATTAACTCCCTGAGCCTTTAATCTCTCAGTCTGGTTCAATACACACAACCACAATCATAGGGAAGACTGCTGACTTAAGAATTGTCCAGAAGACACTCACTGACACCCTCCACGAGGAGGGTAAGCCACAGAAGGTCATTGCTGAAAGGGCTGGCTGTATCAAAGCATATTCATGGAAAGTTGACTGGAAGGGAGAAGTGTGGTAGGAAAAGGTGCACAAGCAACAGGGATGACCGCAGCTTTGAGAGGATTGTCAAGCAAAGCCAATTCAAGAACTTGGAGGAGCTTCACAAGGAGTGGACTGAGGCTGGAGTCAGTGCATCAAGAGCCACCATGCACAGACGTGTCCAGGATATGGGCTACAAGTGTCGCATTCCTAATGTCAAGCCACCCCTGAACCAGAGATCACGTCAGAAGCATCTTACCTGGGCGAAGGAGAAAAAGAATTGTACCGTTTCTCAGTGGTCCAAAGTCCTCTCTTCAGATGAAAGTAAACTTTGCATTTCATTTGGAAATCAAGGTCCCAGAGTCTGGAGGAAGAGTGGAGAGGCACAGAATCCAAGTTGCTTGAAGTCCAGTGTGAAGTTTCCACAGTCAATGATGATTTGGGGTGCTATGTAATCTGCTGGTGTTGGTCCACTGTGTATTATAAAGTCCAGTGTCAATGCAGCTGTCTACCAGGAGATTTCAGAGCACTTCATCCTTCCATCTGCTGACAAGCTTTATGGAGATGCTGATTTCCTTTTCCAGCAGGACTTGGTACTTGCCCACAGTGCCAAAATGACTGGTAACTGGTTTGCTTCCCATGATATTACTGTACTTGATTAGCCAGCCAACTCGCCTGACCAGAATCTCTGTCAAGAGGAAAATGAGATACACCAGACCCAACAACACAGACGAGCTGAAGGCCGCTATCAAAGCAACCTGGGCTTCCATAGCACCTCAGCTATGCCACAGGTCGATTGCCTCCATGCCACGCCACATTGATGCAGTAATTTGTGCAAAAGAAGCCCTGACCAAGTATTGAGTGCCCTAAATTGTGTCTTTGACATACTTAGAAAAATTTGCAGGTGTTTTGATTAGAGCTCTTCTCAGGTTGACATTTCTGCATTAAAAAAAATTATTCTACTATTTTGAGATACTAGATTTTTTACTTCCATGAACTGTAAGCAGCAATCCTCAACAAAAAGGCTTGAAATGTTTCACTTTCTGAGTAATGAATCTAGAATATATGATGTCACTTTTAGATTTGAATTACAGAAAAAATGAACTTTTCCACAATATTCTAATTTTTTGAGATGCATCTGTATATAGCAGGGCAATAGAGATAATTTTATTGGTTTTAATTAACTTTTCCCCTTTTCAATTAAATTCAAGTAACTATCAACAAATTCGAAAATTGAGAAGTTTGTTATATATATACTTTTTAAATGCAACCTCTAGGCTTACCCCTTTTCAGCGATGACTCTTCAACTTTTCCTCTTCAAACTGTAGGAATAACTCATTTGAAGTGCAAATTCCCTTGAACATAGTTTTTTAATTGTATTTATGTATAACTAAGTGTTGTCTTGCAATTGTTATGCCTTTGCCAGGTTATCACGGTAAATGAGAATTAGTTGTCAGTTGACTGAGAATTAGTGCACCAGGTTAAACAGGTGAAACAAATAAAAATATCTTCAGATTTGAGTCACTTGAAACGGCCAGTATTTGGGGTTTTCTTTTTGTCCCCAAACTGAGGGAAGGTCACAACCATGGTATTGTATCTCCATGACCATACGATTGTGGGCTGAAATACTGACCTGGGTTTTCCAGGGAACACACTGCATGAGCAGGGTGGGTATGACCAACGGGGAAACCCAAACCAGGAGGGGTACGATCCAGCAGGAGGGGGCAAGTACCCTTCACACGTACCAGACAACCAAGTGCCAGCTGTTCAGCCACCCAGACGACAGAGAGAATACAACTGGAAACTGGCTGGAGCAACAGAGTGTAGTTCCTCCTGTGGCAGAGGTAAGACATGACGTACCAGCTTTGCTGAGCTAAAGCTCCAACATGTCTTACCCTCTGATGATCTGACTGATAATAGTTGGTCAACGAGGTTTAACTCGGTTCCCTCATATACATGAGGAGGGAATTATAGATGCAGTACTGATTCAGGAACACCTAACCCATCAACCACTCTGGTGTGTATTGTTTTCAGGTAGCAGGTACACCATCTTCCACTGTGTCCACAGAATGAGCCATGAGCAGGCACCAGAGAACCATTGTGACAGCGGCACCAGGCCCAACTCACAGGAGGAGCCTTGCAACGTCCAGCCCTGCCCTGCCTTGTGAGGGACCCATTTGGCTTAACTACACATACATACATACATACACACACACACACACACACACACACGCACACATACATGTACATACATACATAGAACCCCAAAACATGACACATGCACACATTAAGTACATAGGCAGAGCTTTATGTAACCCATTTTGGTATCAAATGTATTCCCATTAAAACCCATATTTTCTTTAAACCCTAACCATAAAACATACCCTAACTCCTAAACCTAAACCTTTATACATATAACTTTAGCCATAATTCTAACCCTAAACCTCAATATAACCCTAACCCCTTTACTCCAAGTTTTAAAATAGCCTAATTTTTAAATAAGGACAAGCAAATGTCCACACTTTCCCTGATATACCTTGGGTTACCATACTTGTAATGTCTGGTCCTCACAACTATTGTAATACATACACACACACAGAAAATTACAAACTCAGAAATCACGTAAACCTGGCACACAAATTTACAATGCCCACACAGAACTAGTGTATTGTCAGCTATGTTGGTAGCACCTGTCTGTTGTGTCCTTTGCAGCTGGGACATTGGTGAGTGGTCAGAGTGCAGTAAGAAATGTGGCCTGGGTATGCAGCACCGCCAGGTATTGTGCAGACAGGTGTACGCCAACCGGACCCTGAACGTCCACGCCAGCCTGTGTCGTCACCTGGAGCAGCCCGAGACCTCCAGCACCTGCCAGCTGAAGATCTGCAGCGAGTGGCAGATAAACACAGAGTGGAGCGCCGTGAGTGACAGCTGTCCAGATATCACACACCAGTACTGTCCCCTTTGTCAGCACATCAGAGAGGGTTGACGTTTCCTTTTCCCTTCATAGATTTCTGCTGCACTTGATTAAGGCTGCTTGCCACAGTTAACAATTGGAATCGTCTTCATAATGCGGTGGTTTAAACAAAACACCAAACAGTCACTGAAACAAATGTAGTCTCAAGAAATGTGTACACCTCACACAAATGAAGACCATGTCAGAATTCAAGGACATCATCGCAGAAAACTGAAACTTAATAAAATTCCTAGGTCCTATTTAGAAATGCTTAGTTGGTCAATATTCACCTCCAGTTATTTCCCAACATACAGGTTTTTTTCTGGATCAAAAAGTGGCTTAGGTGGTGGGTGTGGTCAGGGGCATGTCAGGGGCATGGCTAGACGCACAGCGATAGCCACGCCCGGAAATAAAAAAAAATGTCAGATGATGCTGAGAACAATGGCCCTGCAAACATTGCATACACATTCAGCATTGAAATGTAGCTATAATCCTACATAATTATATTGGCAACAAAATGTTCTGAGAATAGCCCATCAACAAAATTACATGTCACACTGTTTTGGATGTTTTACAGATATCCATGTCCTATGAAATCATTTACATTTACGTTATTCAGGATCAAAACCACTCCCCCGATGTTTTCCTACAGGCTGGCTAAAAGAAGGGGGTAAAGAAGTTAGGAATAGGAAAACTGGTAACAAATGACCTGTATTGTAATATGAAAATATTGAATAAAGGCTTTATAACTCCCTACACTGATATTGAGAATGTATACTGTATATGCTCATTGGTCAGGATTTTATTCCTACAATCCCTAAATCAAAACCTTGCTTGCCCCCTTCTCTGTGTTGGTTCAGTCACCTGTCTCACTCGGTCTTCCAAGTACATAGATTGTTCATCGTAACTGTTCATCTGTTGGAGATGGCAAACCTGTAATGACAATGACACTTTGAGGCCAAACTGTGAGGCCAGGTTGGGCACTGTGAGGCCGGTTGGGCACTGTGAGGACAGTTGGGCACTGTGAGGCCGGTTGGGCACTGTGAGGCTGGTTGGGCACTGTGAGGACAGTTGGGCACTGTGAGGCCGGGGTGTGCACTGTGAGGCTGGTTGGGCACTGTGAGGCCAGGTTGAGCACTGTGGGGCCGGTTGGGCACTGAGGACAGTTGGGCGCTGTGAGGCTGGTTGGGCGCTGTGAGGCTGGTTGGGCACTGTGAGGACAGTTGGGCACTGTGAGGCCGGGGTGTGCACTGTGAGGCATGATTGGACACTGAGTTTTACAGTTTTACTGTACTTTCACTCACTGTTTACTCAGTATTTTCATATGCCTGAATATCTTTATTACTTTTTCCTCATTATGTGTAAGATTTTCATTGTACATGTCCAACAACATCTGTGTTTCTGTGCATGTGAAAAATTAAGCCAACTGCAACTTGATTTCTTTAATATCCTTCATGGCAGTATACATCAATACATCCAGATTTACAAATGGAGTGCAAATAGAATGTTTTTGAACAGAAAAGAAATCTACAGTTCAAAAAGCAACAATGTGGATTTATTCAATATTCAAACAGAACATTAAAAAACATACACATTTTATTTAACAAAGAGAAGATGTTTGACTACAGTAAGCAATCTCATGGAGTAAGGCAATCTTGTATGTCCATTAATGTACATACATACCTTTGAACAACACAGCATTTTCAATGTGGACTTCTATGTACTTCTGTGTTGGTCTTAATGTGGTGGGTTTGAAAATCATCACTGGACAGAATGGGCAGTGATACAGCTGACAACACGATGAACACCTTGGTAACTGTAGCAGGGAATCTGCTGCTAAAATTGACCGTTGCATCTGTTGAATATGAACGGGAGCAAACATTATATCATTTGTGCTTGTTAAAAGAAATGCTTACTTTATTAAGGCTTATGGACAAATGAATGATCTCCAAACAATATTTATCTTTGTTAAACTTCTCGCCTTTCGAGACACTATTTTAAAATACTACTTGAAAAAATACTGCTTCGTACAAACTTGATGAATTGTTATAATTCAGTACAACTGCTAATGTTGGAAAATCCTATTTAAATGCCCACAAATGAGTAACTGTTTGTGAAGCAAATGTCACTGGATTAGTTTAATAGCAGCCAAAGTCCACCCATTGCATTGATTGACATCTTCCTTGTGATCATGATATATGCAATGAAATACGACATTAAATGTTGAAATGTCATTAAATGTTGAAATATGCCATTCAATGATGAAATACGCCATGAAATTATGAAATAGGTCACAGTATTATTACAAAAGACTATGACATTATGAAATAAATCTTACAATGAACAAAAAGATTCTGAAATACAATGTATTATTATGAAATATCATACAATTATTTTAAAAAGAGGCATTATAAAAAGATTTAATAGCAACATGCCACTTTAAATAATATATTTATTTAATTCATTATTTAATTATTTATATATTTAAATTGTTTATTTTGACCCCTTTGGTTCTCCATACTAGCTAAATAATACTGTATTGCTTCTGTAACACGTTAACTCAGTTCACTCAACAGGGCCCAAGCCCTGCCCACCAGCCCACAGTGCCCCAGCCACACCCACCAGCCCACAGTGCCCTGGCAGACAGTGCCCGTCTCCAGCTAGACCCTTTTGGGCCTTCTTTAGACTACTTGAGTATCTAGAGCTTTAGCAATTGTGGGTTTGATTACAGGCTCAAAATGGCCGGAAACAAAGAACTTTCTTCTGAAACTCTTCAGTCACACACAACGTCGTATGAGACCTTCCGTTTCTTGGCAATTTCCCGCATGGAATAGCCTTCATTTCTCAGAGCAAGAATAGACTGACAAGTTTCAGAAGAAAGTGTACATTGCATTTCTGCTATATTTCTGATCAATTTGATGATATTTTAATGGATAAAAAATGTGCTTTTCTTTCAAAAACAAGGACAATTCCGAGTGACCCCAAACTTTTGAACAATAGTGTATATACCAATCTGGCTTTAGAGATGCATTTATTGCAGTACAACATTATTGCAGTACAACAACCAATTATTTTATGATGACAATGATGACATTGACTTTATGTTGGAAAATATTTGTAAGTATTCAACATTTACTATAGAGGCCTTTGGCTGCAATAACACCAAGTCTTTTACTAAGTATATAGTAGTTTTACTCACAGTGAGTGATTTTGGTTCATTATTTTTGGCAGATTTTCTTCAGGTTTTTCAGGTTGGTTGGACAATGCTTGTGGACTGCAATTTCCAAATAGTGCCACAGATTCAGTGTTGAGGCATTGGAAGTGTCATGTTTGCACCACAGATCATTTTTTACGTTTTGTAAAAAAAACTCTATATTTGACTCATCTGACCAGAACACATTTTCGGCTTCTTTTGTGCGACCCTCCAATACAGGACAGTTTTATACCGAGCTCTTGATATAATTGATTGGTGCACCATTGCTCTGTTACCAGCCCTGAACTGTGAGGTGCGAGCGTAGCGAGTGCGTAAAAGTGAGGCAAAAATGAAAACAGGAAAACAACAACGACACGAAGAACAACAGTTTTATACTTTTATATCAAAGAAAAGGCAGCACCACACGGTCTTCAGCTTATCAAGACACAATAACCCATGAGGCGTGTGTGACAAACCAGGAACTTAAATAACCACACAATAACTACTGAGGTGCAGATATGTGTGTGTGGGGTGCGTTTGCCATCGTCTCCAGCCGGCAGTCAGTACGCCGGCGAGGTGGAGCGCCGGAGAAGGAGACGGCACGCAGCGCCACGCGGAGCAGCTGTCACATGAACTCTGTAGCTCCTTCACAATTTCAGTGTCTTTGAAATTCAGTCCCTTTTGAATTTTTTTTATTTAAGAGTGTACTGTAGGCAGCCACTCCAAAGGTTTTTTTCCCCTCAGACTGCTCTTCCAACCAGGAAGTGGTTGGCAGAGCATGTGACGGCACGCTCACTCACCTGACGACCTGTTACCTTTATGACACCCGGGCCGCATGTTGGAGTTGATGGAGCGTAATAAGACTAGGAAATTCCTTTGGATTATGCCTGCCCCTCATGGGGCTTCCCAGACTCTTGTCAGCTAGCAGCATATTAAAGACATGAACATAGACTCTGGTGGTAAGCGCTTGGTGCTACAAAAGACAGCTATAGACTGCTGCACCTCCTTGGAGGCACATACAATAGTTGCTCTTTAGATGGTCCATCACATATCAGAGAGGTCCATTTACAATAAAAAAAAAATTAAAAGCCAGAAACCCTTTGAACTGGGTGAAATAAAATTCAACCTGCAATCCAATTAACAGTGCTGCGGCGCCAATAACAGATACTGGTTACCCAATTGATGTGCCAGGACATAAAAGAGTTTTGACTGCATGGACTGGAAACTGCCCTCAAACTGGGGAGGGTCGTAGGTTTTGAGCAGTGCCTAAAGGTAGGGAAGAGAAGCTCCTCTTGCTGCTCAGTAGACAAACATCATGGCCTTCTCGCGGATATGAACCTCAACTGGAAGCCAGTACAGTGTACAGAGGAGCAGGCTGATATGGGAGAACTTGGGAACCTGGTACACTGCTGCATTTTGAATAAGTTGTATATGAATGTTAGGTCATATATGTAGTCAGGAATGAGGAAGACATCAAAAGACACTTCTAAAACCAGTACTCATTACTGTATACTACACATTTCCAAACTTACTTTATTGATGAAGAGCAAATTGCTCACTGACAACAAAATGTCCAAATAACTATGCAAACTGTTTTAGTAAACCTTCTAGTCACACTGTCTCAATTACAATAATTAATCTTTGCATAAATTTCTTCAAAATGGAAACATTGTTTCCATTAATATTAACAATTAGAGTTGATTTACCAGGGAGAACTGATCCAAATCTACACTGTGAGGATAACCGTTAACTCCCACACAATTCATACTGTCCTTTGTCTCCCTAGTGTTCTGTTCCCTGTGGCGTGGGACAGAGGACCCGCGAGGTGCAATGTGTCAGCAATGTGGGAGACGTGGTGTCAGACGATGAGTGCAACATGAAGCTGCGACCCAGTGACAATGAAAACTGTGACATGGGGCCCTGTGCAAAGAGTTGGTTCTTTACTGACTGGGGAAATAAGGTATGTGTAGGACTGAGGGCATCTACAGTGCTCTATCACTGTTAACATTATTTGTGCCTTATCCCCATTCAAGTCAATGTTCCCATAATCACAGAGAATACATTTATGTTAAACGCATTGTCGTCTCAGTGCAAAATTACATTTAAGTCCCAACAAAACTGTAACACAGTTATTTTTTTATTTTACCTTTATTTTACCAGGCAAGACAATTAGGAAGAAATTGTTTTTTTTCCAATGATGCCCTATTAACAGGCAAAAGGCCTCCTGTATGTTAACTGTCTGTACTGTAGTTTACCTCGTCTTTGTTCTCTGCAGTGTTCTGCTGAGTGTGGGATGGGCGTGCAGACCCGTGGTGTTCTGTGCCTGACCAATCACATTAGCAGCCTGCCTTTGGAGGGGTGTGGCCACCAGCGCCCTGCTGCCTCTCAGGTCTGTAACAACGGCCCCTGTGAGAATCGTATCGAGTGGTTCACTGGCCCCTGGAGTCAGGTAAGACACAACATCTTACCCAGGTTTTTGAGCACAGTGCATATGAGAGACTGGCACTACAACAATTTGAAGTTGGCCTTAGTTTGAGTGACCATATCAATCTATGAGGGTGATTTTACTAAGTAAAGTATTTATCTATTTTTTTTCAAGCTAATTAAAATACGGCAAGGCTTGACAATTAATAATGTAAACTAACACTTTTCCATTACATCCAGTCTAGCCTGCGCCAGCAAGTTCATAATGGAAAAGAGAAGCTAACCAGCTAATAGCTCATCTCTAAATGTAATGTTCTTTCAGTTAGCTAGTTACTGTACTGTGATAACATTGTTTTATCACAATAAACAAGTTTTAAACAAGTTTTAATCTGCCTTGCAGAACTGCCTTGTCTGTCGGGACATGTACAATCGACTGTAGCACTGTACAATCAACTGCCCCACAGTAACATTACAATTTAGCAACTGGGGCTTGGGTGCACAAGACGCAATGATGAAAGTGTCGTGGAAGATGATTGGTTGGTAGACTAAGCTGACTAAGACAATGCCTAACTCACTGGACGTTTCTAACAGCTTTTTTATTGGCTAATGAAGGCCAAATTTGACAGAAGGTCAGGTGGGACCATCTGTCAAATTTGGCCTTTATTACCCAATAAAAAAGCTGTTAGAAATGTCGAATGGGATAGGCATTAGCTTAGTCTTCCAATCAACCAAGCAAATTTGCACATAAGGTTCAGGGAACAAGATTAGGTAAGACTGGACAAAAATGTGTTAGTAGGGAAAATTGTATTGGCAAAGGTAAGGTTTTCCTGCTGAATAGTGAAATGCTAATTGGTAATGTTTCATGCTATACCTACAGTATGTGTTGTATTACCTATCCTGTGGAACAGTTACATGGAACGGTTGGTGTCACCAGATGATAGCCTTAATACATATGACCTATGGGATTGTCTACCCCCAGTGCTCAGCGGAGTGTGGCTCTGGCAGCCAGCAGAGGGCAGTGGTGTGTCTAATGAAGTCCGACGAGGGGTTCAACGTTATGCCACCCTATGAATGTTCCTCCCTGGACAAGCCTACTAATCAGCAGAGCTGCCACCACAAGAACTGTGGGGCAAAGTGGTACCACACAGACTGGAGCGCCGTGAGTAACCTGCACACAGACACACACGTTCCAGTGTGGAGTTGGAACCTCTGAAATGCGCTACTCTCCCAACTGGACCTGAATGATGGGAGAATGAGGTTTGAATTACATTCCCTGTCTTTGCAGTGTTCAAAGACATGTGAGGGGGGCTTCCGTGTGCGGGAGGTGCGCTGTCTGTCTGACGACACACTGTCCAGTGAGGCCTGTGAGGAGCAGCTGAAACCACGGGAGAGAGAGGATTGCAACCCAGGGCCCTGCGTGCCACACATAGGTCAGTCAGAACTGTGTAGTAAACAGAGATCAAGGCCCACAGTACCTCGTCTGGAATGTTAAACAGTTGGATTGGTTAATGATGACTGGTCCAGCACTGCTGGGGTGGGGGGCAAATAATGTTGGGCGGCTGACCAAAATATTATGCTTTGTAAAAATGAGATGCTGTTTTTACATTAAGCAAAATGCATTGCTAATATTAAAGCTTTTAGAATGTGAATGGATTTTTAGAATGGCAATATCTCTTTATAGAGCATCTGATAATTACTTTTGACTAGTTATTGTAACTCTAAAATTGAGAAGGACTGAATTGCTTATATATTTGTTTGAATGTTTTTATTGTTGTATAAAAATGACCAGCACACAGCCACTTTACTAAGACAAGACAGCACTTCTGCTGCAGAGGATGACATATGACTTGACATAACAGGGTTAGAGCTGTTTTTAATGTAAAATGTTCAACTTTTTCATATCATATTCCGTACATATATCACATTCCTTAACTACAAAACAAATACTTAGGACTCTTTTAAATCTGTATGTGGGAAGATATGTGGTATAGCGCAATTTAAACATTTAAACTAAAGTCATTGGCTAAATTCTGATTTAAAAAAAGTAAGAATTCAGGAAAGTAAGAATTCAGCTTCCCTTGCGAAATTCACCAGGGTCACAGTATGTTTACTGGAATGCATGTAATGTCTGTTAAATCCTAAAGATTTCTAAAACTTAAAAAGCACAGATCATCACTGACTATAGGTGATTGTTTTTCAGATGAGAACTGTCGAGACAAGTATTTCAACTGCAATGTGGTGGTCCAAGCACGTCTTTGTGTGTACGACTACTACAAGACAACGTGCTGTGCATCCTGCACACGAGTGGCCGACAGACAGTCACAACACCGGGGACGCAGCTAGCCCTCTCTCACCAGGCCTCAGACCTCCATCTGGGTCTGACACGGTGCCCAGAGCATGCACCTCAGTCCCTGGGCCAAACACACTAACCCAAATGGGAAAGAACAGTCGATAACCTGCCTCTGGTTGGAAACTTGACTGGACACTTACCATGAGTGACTTCAAAGAAATGAAAGGCCAACTTCACATTGGCTTGTAAGGAGGTGCCAACCAGAATAGTTTATGGAGGATGGTTGTGAAGGACACTTTTAACAGGGCTGTAAGTGGAGGAGCGCTGATTAGGCGACAGGATAGAGCACACCAAACAGAAGAATCTGGAACCACTTCATGGATTGGAAGAATAGTGTTCTGTTTTTTTTTTGGTTTAGTGGGAAGCAGTTTGCGGCTGCCAGTCACCTGAATGGCTTAAGGTCTTGAAAAAGGTATTCAGCTGAAACTTGGAAAAAGTAAACAATGTGCAGAAGTAATATTGTATGAGTAGGGGTTCTATTATACTAAGGACTGCTAATGTATCTGTGATGAGACACTTGGCTACCATGGCCCTCTTACACAAGAGAAGACAGAAAGGTAAAGCAACATGATCACAATGTCGAGACTGGACACATTTTTATAACCTTCTTAACTTTAAATCCACAGTATTTATGATATAATTAACTACATGCAGTATGAAGTTTTACATGTTTTTACAACATCATCACCAATTATGTAATCCTGAGAGCTCTATTACATACTATCCTACATACTGTAGCAGTTTAGTTAACCAAAGTTTTCAGTATTTCACAGGGGACGTATCAAACAGGTAAGGCTCTATCTGTCCAGATCAAGTAATGGTGTAAAGATAAATTAAAGGGCAAATTACAAAAATGTGATTATGCACGTTAACCTTCCTGACTTTTTGGACTGTCCATCAAAGTGCCCACCTATCTCACTCGCGAAGAACATGGTAGAGCAACAGCACATGTCACAAGGTTATACAGCCTCCTCACACTGCAGTACATACAGCAATGTTGAACGCAGAATATACAAATATGAATATCCTTTGTGTTAACTTTAACATACTACATTGTAATGTATTATTGATTGTGAGATATACATGTTGATTTTTATGTGAAACATTTAGGTCAGGTGGTCACAAAGTATGGGTGCCCTGCACGGGACTTGCATTAGCTTTAGCTACGAATACAGAAAACACTTCTGACAATGCTTTGGGAACTGTGTCTGACATATTATAAATTCTACTTATGTGAGCAGTGAAATTAATCATGTGTTGCTGCACACAATCAGGTTGTACAGCATATCTCATTATTACTTCTACTTCTCAAATATGCTGTGCTGTGACTGAAAATTTGTATTTTTCCATTTTATTTTTATTTAACAACATTGTATGTGTGGTGGGGTGTATATCAATTCTCTGCAAGTGAGAGACGTGCACAATTTGATCAATATTCCAGCACTAAGGTTTTGTTAGAATATTTTTTTGCCATCGCCCCTGTTGTTTGTGTTTTTAAGAGATGGCTAACTAGTTTTACTAAGGAAATCTATTCAACAAATTAAGCTCTAAAATGATCATGTTGTGTTTCAGTGTTTTATATTTTGCCGCACTGCGGTATGTACTATGTAAGGTATATACCATATAGTATGAATGTATGTATGAATTAATACATTGGTGAACTGAAAGCAATTCATCATATCCTCTCAATGACTGAATTGAACATAACAGAGCCTTATTTATTTGTTGGGGTCCCCAGGGATGGAGCTGGTTTATCAGCCACCAGTGGCCCCTTTTGGCTGCAGTGTTAAAATGTCTGTGGCCTCTCCACCAATCACTGCATAGAAAAGGAATGTAGGCATTAAGCAGCATACAGGATGGTTAAAAGAGAGCATACAGGATGGTTAACAGAGAACTTCTAGAACTTAGAAGTTCTAGGAAACAAAAAGGGCCCAATTGATCAAATGAACTCACAGACTGGTGTTGGATTCTGAATAAAAACTTACTGTGTTACATTGCTATGATGGGTTTCATGAATACCAGCCTAATACTAGTGAGTGAGAAAAAGGATTTCCACCATGGTAACTCTTAGCTTAAGTGACAAATTATCAGTAACATTATTCACCACACTACATGTACTAACATTTTCACAAATTGATTTCTTTGAGTGAATTGCAGGTTTTACTCACATATAGTATCTAAATGTTAAGATTGTGTGATGAATAGCATGCTAGCAGATAATCTTGCCCAATTATTGTCCTCAGTGTTCCTTTCTGATTCCATCCAGCGTAGTACTGTTCACTGTATTAGAAGGTTATGGAGAAATGCATCATGGTTAATGTGTTCTCATCCTGTTGTAGTATTGAGGTGCTATGTCTGGCATGGGCTCCATAGGCTGTAAGGACATGACCATAAAACGTATGCTATGCAATTTTGAGGAAATTAACCGAATGTTCCAACTGCAAAAAAATTTTTTTCTGATGAAATTAAATAAAATCTGGGACGTCTACATGTGGAAAATACTATAAATGACCAATACTTCGCTCTTTGTTATTCTAACGCAAATACATGCAATGTACAATGTTTTGTTTTTATTTTGTGCATATTGTTTGCCATCAAATTTGTAACAAAACATAAGACCAATGTTACAAGGCAACTCAATGTTGTTTTGTACGAGAGCTTCATGAACTTGTGATATATGGCTCAATTAATTCAAACCTATTTTGCACATATTTACCCAGTTGATATTTTTCTCCATGGTCAAATGAACAGACTACTATGTACTAGGTACTGTTTGAAAACCTACAACTATTACCAGGGTGACCTCCCTTACAGGTATACTTTCACTTTTCAGAAATAGTAGTCATGGAAACAGGATGAATATTGTAAATAAAGACACTGCAAAAACATTGCTACAGCGGGTTTGAATGCAATACCAATTAAATAAATTCTCCACAGCAAGTGAAATGTACGCATATAGAAATACACAAATATAATCAGTCTACAAATTTCACACATTGCATAATTGCAAATTGAGGGGTTTATTTTAATTGCACTGTAGATTGAGAATTGTATAAAACAAAAAATAAATCTATTACACCGTCTTAAAGCAATTTAACAAGCACTGAAATACTGTGGTCAATACTGATTTTACACTGCAGTTTAAAGTAAAAAGTCATATCTCAACTCAAACTTTACTCAGACACACCAGGTTAACCAACATTGTGAATAAAATCACCATAGTGCTGCAGACATGACTGATTTAAATTTCACTGCCCGAGACCTGCAGTTGACTATGCATGTTTCAATATAACAAGAAGCTTGAAATAGATGCATGTGTTATTATGTATTACAGAGTTATGCTATGGACACTGCTGATTTTTTTCATCTATATATTAAGTTCAGATTTCATTGCATCCAATGTTATTGATTGCTGTGCATATTTTCTGTTTTATACAGTGCTTGATATACTGTATTTCACAAGAATCATCAAAGAACTTGAAATAGTGTAGATACATATGCATATTAATGTTATGATACTGATACTGCATTTACTTAATTGAAAAAGGTTTTACATCTATGACTATATTGCAATATGCGGACAGGTAAATATGAATACAAAGTGCATCTCATTTAAAATCAGAAAACAGGTTAAGGAGTGTAAAAAAGATTTGGTTAGATGAGCTTTGAGCGGAGTATAATGATTTAGAAGGATTTAGCAGAATCGGCCATGAATTCCTCGATCTCCTCCACTGTACGAGGAACGCAGGTGAGCAACTCAATTCCCTGGGCAGTCACCGCAATGTCATCCTCAATACGCACCTGGACAGATGGATAAAACAGTGAGTAAATCATTTCAGTCACAGAGCCAATATTAATAGTCAACAGCAGGTAAGGAACAAAGATAACAAATTGTAGCAGAAGACTTAAAAGAAAAGCATGTGTATATTATTTGCTGCCATGGAGTTAAGACAAAGCGTTTTCCATGTGCAGACTCTGGGCTGTTTTCCATGTGCAGGCCAGTAAGACAAGGCCATAAAAGAGTGATTAGAAACCCTCCATGGGTAGGTAAACATACCCCACCAAAGCTGCGGAAGCGAGCCAGCACTTCATTGTTGATGAAGCAGCTCTGGCCTGGGTTGGCCAAGGCCTGGTCCAGTAGGTGATTTATGAAGTAGATGCCAGGCTCCACAGTCAGGACCATGCGCTCCTGAACAAGGCGGCCCATCCTCAAGCTCTTCAGCCCAGGCTCATCGACGCGTTCAATACCCTGTGTAGCAAAATACAACATATCTACTTGATTGACCATCAGAAAAGTGTGAAATGTGTTTTTGGAAGTACATTTTGATCTTCACGCAGCACTGACCATTAAAATAAGTAAACAGAAAACTGTAGGCGTGTTAACACCACACCTTAGCCCAGGGTGTTCACACTTGCACATTTTGAAATGGGCTTGCACCAGCCTTAGCCCACAGCTAGCTGACTGTGCTCCGGAGCAGGGTTAGCACAGACTTTTGAGGGCTAGCCCCAGAAGCATGAAGACAAAATAACCAGTGTGAAATGGGAACAAGAACAAAAGCATAAAAAGTTTATTGTCCGACCAACGTGCTTTCACTTAAAGGATAAATTTGCTACTTTTGGACCTGGGCCTATTTACAGATTACCTAGCATGATCCTAGAATGTAGAGACATGTTTTTTGTAAATGTAACATTTGTTGCTTGTCAGAGACGTTAAATAGTCTTGTGTCGTATTTGTTAGTTAGCCAGAGGTTTAGGAAAACGTGAATCCTTAGTCTTGCAGAAATCTCTTTGGCACTGACCTCTGGGTAGCCACCCACATCGTGCACATCAATGCCCAGCAAGTGTCCCAGTCCATGGGGCATGAAGACCGAGCCCATGTGGACCTTCAACATGTCCTCAACACTTCCACACAGGATCCCAATCTTCAACAGCTCCTCTAGGTGAACCCGGTCAGCCAGGCGGTGCATCTCTGTCCACTTGACCCCTGAAACGCAGGACAAATGCACTCAATCTTTTTTTGGTATTTATATAGATTTAGAAGAAGCCAAGGATACAGGTGACAATGATGACTGGTGATTAGGATATTGGCATGTTATCTGGTAGTCACTGGACTTCAAAAACTCTGAAGCCTATTTAAATATTATATCGGACGGCCATGGTATGTGTGTGTGTCATATATTTATATCAGGAGATCTTACATGGGGCTGCTACCCCTACTTTGGGAAGCACGTGTGTATTGCATGTTTAGCTTAATTTATCCTGCCTATGTAAAGCATGGTCATACCAGGTTTAATGGCAGCCATGACAGCCCGTGATGACTTGAGAACAGCTTCATAGATTGCCTTCTGATCTGGAGTGAACTTTCCATTGGCCGGGAAGGAGCAGGTGATGTCAGAGGAGTAGCAGTAGTACTCTCCGCCCATGTCAAACAGACTGCAAGGAAAACACACAAATCACAGTTACAGCAGTGTTATCGCTCACCCCAAGGCCTCTACAGCAATTTGTTTTATAATTTCCAAACATAAATCAGAGGAATTGTTCACAGCGTGTTCATCAAAATGAGTAAACATTTAGCAGAGGCTGTATGCTCCAAGGTGCTGATGTTGTGTCACCATGGGTGCTCCACACAGCCACTTTAAATCTCCATCAGTTGTCCTACACACAACCGCCTGCCTGAGGTTCAAACTCAGTCCAACCTGTTTTCTGTCAATAAGTAAACCCATTGGAGAGGCACTTAGTGCAAAAATACTGGAATGGATCCAACTGGTTGAAAACAAGATTATACAGTAAATAAGTTTGACAACTGAACTAAACCCAATATAGTGCCAACACATTATCTTTTTTAGTTAATGAAAACAATATTGGTTAATGAAAACATTTGGTTAATGAAAACATTAGCACAGTGTCAGCCCAGTTTAATTTTAATCAAATTCTTCACCTTCCACCATATTTGGTGGTGAGATAAAATGCTCTATATTTATGTATCTTGTGAAAGATCTGCTCCTTGTTCTGTTGATACACTCCAGGCTAGGCATCAGCAAAGCAATTGTCACTCCAAGCAATTAAAAAAAAAGGCAGAAACAAATGCAACTTATTTCCAAATTGCGTTTAACCTAAATTACTACAATTGACACTTCCTAAATGTATTGAGTAAGCTGTTTTCTTTATTAAAATGCTGAGTCAAGGAGAGTGTGCCTTTCCCCAGAATGCCTATTCCTGAGAATTTAATGAGCTGTACATTCATTCTTTCACAATTCATTGTTTGTGAACTGTTTGTCGTTAAATTGTTAGTGTTCATCTGTTTCCCATTACTTACAGTATATCACCATAAGTAATGCATTCTCCATATTTCTGATGTAATATGTTGGATTACTGTAATTTATTTATTCAGTACATTAGTATACGGTCTACACTAGTTTAGTTCTCTCCCTGACAGGGTGGACAAGTTGTTTTCAGAGCTGACAGAAAACGTATAAGATTTGTCAAATTCTCAATGTTTTGTTTGGCAAGCTCAATGTTTAATTAGTTACCTGGCACTTGTCCAAATGTAGTGCTTATTTGGGGATGTTTGAGTATTATTTCGGATTGTATTCACACACCACCACTATTGAACTTCTGAGTGAAATTTGTATTAATCTCAAACGGCAAATCTTTCAAAATCAATGCTTACATCAATTGAGAACGTCAAATATTCTGGCCCTCTCGCGTTTCATAACTGCAATTCGCATAGACAAAGCACATATAACAGCACATGCTGGGAAAACTTAATGTATCATGTTTCTCTACTATGTGAGCCTTAGGAAAGACTGGATATGGCTCAACCTTCCAGCCAATTCTTTTCTCAGAATAAACAAGGCAATCTGTTTCCAAGAATTGAAAGAACAGTCACCAATTTCTGTGTAAGACAAAAAGGCAAAACACCCTCTAATCTGCAGATTTGGACAACCCCAGTGTCAACCCTCCCAATAGCCTACTTGAACTGTGAACTGCGCATAACTTGCTGCCGGCTAATTGTCTACAGATCAACAGGATTTGACGAGGGCGCTTTGTCCCCGTTTTGACTTCAGGGTAATGAAGTGTGCAGAAGAGATCATCGCTGACCCCTTCAACCCCTATCACCAACAGTTCCAAAAATTCTCCTCTGGCAGGTGGAGGGCAGGCTGGCAGCACAAGATCAAACAAGATCCGAAAATCCCATTCATCCCACCGAGACCACTATTGCTCACCACAACACGCCCACTCCAAACTGTAAAACAGGCTTCAGCTCATTTAAACATCCAGTGACTGCAGACTCACCACATGTCTCCGTCATTGATGGTCTTGTCATTGGGAGCTCCTGCATGGCCGTAGTGGAGTACTGAGCTGTTGTTTCCACTGTCGAAGATGTAAGCAATCAAGGATGTCATTTTTGAGGCATTAAACATACAGTCAGAAAGAAAGTCAGAAATATAGCACCGTGTCTCCATTTCCAAATTGACCGGAGATGTCATTTTTTTGATATGTTCTACTTTAAATAAACCCCTTTCTTTGTAGTAAAGTGAAACATCTTACGATCCACAGATGCAAGTGTAGGAGGTGTGACGCATTCCCCCACGGGTGTAGCAGTAGTGCTGGAACAGACTGGAACAGTTAAGCACTGAGATCAGAAAAAATACTAAAAAAATCTCTACAAGTTTACAAGACTAAATTTAAACAACGACTTGTCTCCTCCTCGTCTTCCCTTGCAGAATGAGACCAGAATAGTTTTAGCTATACCTAATTATCTATACCTACCACCTTGAAAATTTCCTTTACCCGGTTCTATAATTAAAAGGAGGTAAAGCCTTTGGACTCACCTTCACTAGTTTGTCTCTTCACTTGAGACATTGACTGCACTATTCTCTGCTGTATGTTCCTGGTGCAGTCAATTAAGCAGATAAAGGGATGTGCAAGGGACACTCATAGTAACTTGCATTATTTACTCTTCTGCCACCCAGATTACATTTACTGCCAGAAACAGTTAATGGATTCTGTTCTGTGGGTGGTTGTTGAAACGATTCTGAAAATATCTATGTGCTAAACAGGGTGGCCTAGTGGTCAAGAGTATTAGGCTGGAGAACAAAAGGCCACTGGCTCTAATCCCAGAGCCAAGAAAGTGACCAAAAAATAACTGTTTGTTTTGTCTCTAGCTAATGACCTAACAATTAAAACCACAGGCAGCTTTTGGCTCATGGGCCGGCTGTTGCTGACCCCTCTTCCAAATCTTGCCAATTATTGTCTTATCAGTAGTGCTATGAATTAAGTTGAATACCAAAAAGAACCACACACCTTTCCATCTCATATTCTTTTAGTCCAGGTTTCACTTTCTTCATTATCTGAAAGTAAACAAAAAAGGACTATGTCAGCTGAAAAATGTACTTCAATCAAGTTCTTGAAACATCTCAAGGACAAACAAATGACACATGACGCATCAGAGTTCAATTTGGAGTATCATGGCATAGGGTCTGAATACTTATCTACATGAGATGTGAAACTTCTTATTTCAGTGAACTGGCACATAGCTGGAGCTCCATCTCCCCCTGTGACAGGTCTGTCTGGCCTTGCAGTTTACCTCTTTATGGGCGTCACTGGAAATACGGTTAGTGTAGCGCAGCACCTCCAGCTCCATATCAGTCTTAGTCAGCCGGCTGTTGTACGAGATGGAACAAGAAGTCTTGGATGAATATATACCAGGTTCTTGGATTAACATATACCACTTAACATACTAGGTTTGGCTTACTGCTCTCTGTCAAATGACAATAGAATCACTAAGAAAGCAAAATGCACTAAATTTGCGCTTTAAATTTGATAGCTTATTACTAATCTAATCCTCACTATTTGAGCCTGACAGCCCCCTCTCTAACCTTCAGAACAAAATACGCATCCTGCCTTCATGTTAGTGAAGTGTTTTTCATTTATTGGTCATGAATTCAACCACAATACATTTCCTAATAATTATCTTCATATCATAGATGCAGTCACCACCTCAGTTACTAATTTTGAAACAGCAACAGTAGACATACTGTTTTACCTAAAACATGTACAGTAACATGCAAAAGTATAAGGCTACTTGAGAGAAATGTTTAAAGTTATTTACCTAGGCAGTAAGCATATATTTGCTTGTAGAAACACTGTGCAACATTAGAATATACACAAATAAACATCAACACAACAAAAAGTAACAAGAATGTTGTTTTGTCCAAAAGGTAATTTATGCCTTGTGAGATTGCCAGAAGAACTGTCAAAGAACTTTGAACAGGACAAGTTCAAAAAAGATACAAATTGGTAGATCTAAAAAGCTGTCTATATCTGATAAACAGTACTTAAAGGTCACTTCCTTGAGAGACAGTAGGAAATCCAGTTAAGTGCTTGCATGGCATCTAGCAGAATTATCTGGCACCAAAGTATACACTTTGACCTTACAAGAAATGGCCATCATTTATTGTCTTTCAGCACAATATTGCCTCCAAACACACTGTGAAGATTATTACGACCTAGTTTGAGTGGACATTGGCAGATGAAACACTCACAATACTACAATGGCAACTTCTGACCTCAACTAAATTCAAGCTGTGCGAGATGACTTCGGATAGGGCCACAGTGCCACTGGACCTCCCTGTCTCGGGTCTGAGGTTTTACACTGCTATATTATTGTGCCGGGGCAAGTAGGGTCAGTTCTACGTTGTAAATCCAAGGAATGCACTCTCTAAATTTTCTTTGTGTTCTGTTCTGTTTCAACTCAGGACAAGAGCCCTTGGACCACACCTGTCCAAAGTCCTCCTGAATGTGTTGCAGATCAAGTTGCTGCCTGACGATTCCGGCTGCCACTGCTCTCACCCCACCTGATTGTTCCTGTCCTTGTCCACCTGGTCATGCAGTTGACTTGGATTCTGCTTATAGACTCTTAACACAGCCCACATACATTCATTAATGATATTATAATCTTGTACTGTTATAACCTTTAGCCAGCACAGCCAGAAGAGGACTGGCCACCTTTCAGATTCTGGTTCCTCTCTAGGTTTCTTCTTAAGTTCTGACCTACTAGGGAGTTTTTTCTAGCTACTGTCCATCAACTCTTATTGTTTCTTGCTCTTTGGGGTTTCAAGCTGGGTATCTGTAAAAGCACTTTGTGACAACTGCTGATATAAAAAGGCCTTTATAAAAAAGAACAAGAACAAAAAGCAACAAAAGCAAAAACAGTGATGGAAAATCCTGCAAAGAGCTTTTAAGAATTTGCCACATGACTACTTGAAAAGAAATACAGTCTACCTAAGCCTATTGCTTCAGCTTTGCATTCTAGATCAGAAATGCTGACATTTTGAAGTTTTGTTATATTTCATTGTATAAATGTTGCATTAAGTTTACTTCAAATTTTTATAGTGTTTTTTTCTACAACAAAATAAACACATACTGCTCATATACATTGCCCATAAACATAATTTCAGTACTGTACTTGGCAGAAATGCTGTAGAAACCAATGTGTTTGTGGTGAATACAGTATCATACAGTACTGACCATTCCACAATGACTGGATGCAGAAGAGTGTTGTTCACTTTGAATCTAAAAAAAAAACAAGGACATATTGCAACATTACACCCGTACAATAACTTACAAATACCTGTTTAATTCATATAGATGTAAAGTGATACCAATAAAACATACTGGCTAATTCCTTCAAAGGAGGCTTCACGGCAAATACTCCCACTATCTGTGTTCAGGCCCCGCTGAAAGAAGCATAATACACTTATTAGGCCCACTTTGTGTCTCTTATAATTAAATATACTTTAATTACTACTGTATACCACTACTTTAAAGTACAGTCCCTTCGGAAAATATTCAGATCCCTTCACTTCCTTTGTTACAATTTACTGAAAATAAAAAAGTGTACAAAACTATTCAGACCCTTCGCCATGACACTCCCAATTAAGCTCAAAAAGTGTTGGACAAAATAACGGAAACAACACATGGAAAAAGACAGTCACTTTTAAGTAACCAAATCACAATGACAAACGCAACTGCAGTGGTCACATTAGGTTGATGGCCAGGTGCACTGGTCACAGAAATTGCAAAATTATTCAGCTAGCCACCTGGCCAAACTAAGTAACCGGGCAAGAAGGCCTTAGTCAGGGATGTAATCAAGAACCCAATGGCCACTCCAAAAGAGCTTCAGAATTTCTCTGCAGAGATGGCCTGCCAGAAGTACAACCGTCTCTGCAGCCCTGTATTAATCAGGCCACATCAGGAAAACATATTCTCAAATTATTAGGCCTGAATACCAATCCGGAGAAAAGGTAGAGCTCATCAACAGCCTAATGCCATCTCTATGGCAAAGCATGCTGGTGGGTGCATGGAGTCAAAATTCATGGTATCAATCTGCGTTTTTCAAGTTTTGACGTAACAACCATTAACAACCACAACTTTGCATTTGCTAGCTACCGATTATTACCATTATTGCCGAATAACAGGCTGTGTGTCATGGTTACAGAAAATAGGCTGCATAGTGCCAGTATGAAGTCCCCAAATTGGGGAAGCTGCTTCATCAGTATGCAGTCAAAAAAAAAAATCTATGCTAGGGCGACTGATTACTCAATTCAGTTTGAAGTATTTTTTAAGTATTTTTCCGCTTACAATGCAGCTTTTATTGTTCGGGACGAACAGATTCAATTCATGAATTTGGACTATGCTAATAATGCTAATTACAGGTTGGTACAGTGGTGAATAATGGCAATTACACCATGGGCCTTCAAGCACAACTGAAGGTAAGTGTTATTTCACCCAAATATGAATCTAGGAAGAACTATCCCTTAAAGTCTATAACACAGCAAAATGTGAAGAAAGGGAAGGGGTTTGAATAATTTCTGAAGCCACCGTACATCACAGCATCATCGCCTTCAGTATCTTAAAAGGCAGTATACCAAAGTTAGAAGGACTTCAGGCTTCATCTTGGATAGGAAATCAGCAATCTGTATGAAATCCAAAAGAAAGGCAGCATAATGAGGGATCAAAGAAAGATGACACGATCTAACAGAGAAAAACGAGCTGAGCTACAAGATTACAAGAAAGCCGCAATACAATAAACATTACATGTAGAAGGGACATAAAAAAAATTAAAAAAACTTACATCACAGGTGTACTGCACCTCATCAACTGCATATTTTGTCTTGAAGTGTTCCTTTGGATAGATCCTGTCAGACACAAATGCAATCTCTTTAATGAACAGGCCTGAAAAGGATTCTTACATTGTGACAAAATCAATATAGGCCAGAAAAAAAAAGCGTTCTGTACATTATTTTGGAAATAATGGACAACCCTACGGGACGAAGCGTAGCTAAGAACAGTGGTGTTTATCCCGCTTATACTACAGTACAAAAACAACATAAACAAACATTCACTAGCATAAATTATATGTTTTTGTTTTAAATTTACATGTTACATTAACTTATGCTCTCATGTTTTGGTTGCTACAGATGCGACCAGTTTGCTCATTTAAATTGTTGTAAAATTCTTATATATTTAGAACTAATCCAATGAACAACAGGATCGCATCTGTACCAACTTAAACATGACAAACCATAATCTCTAATACAACATGTAAATATAAACGAAAACAAGTACTTCATATCAGAAAAAATAGGTGTTTATGTTGTTGTTTGGGCCTTTTAGGCCTACAAATTGACAATATTGTCATCTATGTGAAATGTACGGTACCAGCCTGCACATTGATTGACTTAACAACTGAGCAGCGTCCATAAATATAGAACCAATCAAAAGAAACGAGTGTCCAACTAAAATATGAAAAGTATAAATTCTGCAGTATATACATAATGTCAGTGGCGACTTTATGCTCTCAATATATTTTATATCATAGGGAGATACATTTTATCCCCCAAGTACTCACTCTCCCATCCAGGTTGCATAGCTCTCAGGCAGCTTGGGAACAAAGAGAATGGATTTTTCTGTGTCTACATCAATAGCTCCATAGCAGTCGGCTTCAGTCACTCCAAAAGCCCAGTGGAAGAAGGATTCCTTCAGAAGATAACCACAGTAAGTCAAATGTCAGACAGAGTTACATCTCCATCAATCCCATCATGTGTGATCCTAAGTGGCTCAGCTGGTAAAGCAACAACAGAATGTGGGTATGATTCCTGCTGGGGTCATCAATATTAAAATATATGCCCTAATTAAAGAGTTCTTGTAATTTATCTGAAATTTACTGTAACTAAACACATGCCTGGGTCATTCCAACTATACAGTGCCATTTCGGTCAGTATGCAGTCAAAAAAAAAAAATCTATGCTAGGGCAACTGATTACCCCATGGGCCTTCAAGCGCAACTGAAGGTAAGTGTTATTTCACCCAAATAAGAATCTAGGAAGAACAATCCCTTTAAGTCTATAACACAACAAAATGTGAAGAAAGGGAAGGTGTTTGAATAATTTCAGAAAATACACTGATTCTAATTTGGAGAAAAATGGTGAAAATGTCAATTTAAAATGTTTTTAAAATGAGGGAAGAGGTCCTTAATCTTTTTTGGATGGACAACAACAGCTCAAAGCTGAGTAACTACTTTCAATATATTTCTCAATGTTTCACGATGTTAGTCTGTATGTCTCCATAAATCGCCATACTGTTAGGCTATCATAATTCTAAAATGTTTGATATTGAAATGTAAATCCTGGTCAAGTGTTCAACGTCATTTCAATGCAATATTGCTCACTCATAGAGCTATAGCAAACTTAGCCTCAAAATGTATTTTACGTAGGAATATGCACAGGGTGGAACAGTTCTCTAACTGAAAATATATTTAATAAATGATTAATGTCAGTATGTACTGCAATTTACATATCTTTATGATTCATGTATGTTAAGATACATATTTTATGTTATATTACAATTGTTGTAATTGCTTCCACTCTGTCATGCTTCATTCCACCCTGTTATATTGTAATTTTCAAATCAGAATTTAATATCATCAATGCAGATTTTTGTTTTAACTTGTAGGGGATTGATTGGTTCAACTAAATTAATATAGAATTGCTAAAAATTGTTAAAAAAAGTATATTCACTCTTATAGGAAAGAGCGCAAAAAAGTGCTGGTTCTGAAAATAACACACTTTACCCAATGATTATATAACCCCGTTTCCAAAAAAGTTGGGACACTGCGTAAAATGCAAATAAAAACAGAATGCAATGATGTGCAAATCATTTATCCATATATTTAATTGAAAATAGTACAAAGACAACATACCAAATATGGAAATTGAGAAATGTTATTAATTTTGGAAACATACATTTAGAATTTCATGCCAGCAACATGTTTTGTTACCAACAGCATGCCTTGATTTAAATTCTGAACAATATTTAAAGGGGCAATGTGTGGAATCCAGTCTCAAACATTTACAAGACTGAATTTAAACAACAACTTATCCCCTGCTCCTGATCCCTTACAGAACGAGACCAGAATAGTATTAGCTAGTCCAGGGTGGTTTAGGGTGGTACTGGGAGATGGTACTACGAGAAAGTTAAAAAGGGGAATATCCAAATAATGCCACCTTTAAACTCTTAGATGTAAACCTATTCACTTAGTTGTTTATCAACTGTGCAGTTGTGTAAAGTTACATTTTTGTGAGACTTTAGCAGAAGTGGTGAGGACACAAAGACCATCAGACCATGTCTAGAACTCAAGAATTAAGACTGAACAACAGGTGGACATGTTGAATATTATTGCCCTAAATAAAACAGATTTACTGATCCCCAGTGTGTGGTAAAGATAACACTGCTGCCGATGTATAAGATCAAAGGTTACTCAATTTGATTTGTTTCAAAAAAGTTGGGACAGGGGCATCACCTCCTGATCAGCTACATCAGAGTTTTAACTTGCATTTGTGGATGCAGCGACGTACTGTACTGTGTTCATAGACAATGGTTTTCCAAAGGGTTCCTGAGCCCATGCAGTGATTTCTACTACAGAATTGTTTTTCGGCCTTGTCCCTTGTGTACAGAGATTTCTCTGGACTCTCTGAATCTTTTAATGATTTTATGTACCGTAGATGATGAGATCCCCAAACTCTTTACAATTTTATGTTTAGAAACATTATTCTTAGATTGTTGCCCTACTTGCCTGCTCAGTCTTTCCCAGAGTGGTGAACCCCTCCTCCTCTTCTGAAAGACTCATCCTGTCTGGGATGCTCTTTTTATATCCAATCATGTTACTGACCCATTGCCAATTAGCCTAAACAGTTCCACCAGGTTTCACCAGGTTTGGTTTGAGATGTTCCACCAGGTTTGGTTTTTAGCATTACACAACTTTTCCAATCATTTTTTGCCCCTGTCCCAGCTTTTTTGAAACATGTTGCTGGCATCAAATTATATGCCCATCAAAGTGGGCATATATTTTTCAAGAAACAAAAACATTTCTTAGTGTCAACATTTGATATGTGGTCTTTGTACTATTTTCTATTGGATATAGAGTTTAAAAGATTTTCAGATTATTGCATTCTGTTTTTCTTTACATTTTACACAGCGTTCCAACTTTTGGGTTTGTAGTTTAGTAATTATTTGAAAAGAAAAAATGTTGGAATAAGTGACTTGATTTATTTGAAAATGAAAATGTAGATGAACACATTCAGAAGCAGAAGAAATGTTTGGACACACCCATTTATTAAATCAAATATAAAAATATTTTGATTTATTTAAAACTTCAAACATCCCATCTGGTTTATGCTTAGAGGGACTATAATTTGTTTTTCAACAGGACAATGACCCAAAACACACCTCCAGGCTGTATAAGGGCTATTTGACCAAGAAGGAGAGTGATGGTGCTGCAGATGACCTGACCTCCAGAATCACCCAACCTCAATCCAATTCAGATGGTACGGAATGAGTGAAGGAAAAGCAGGCAAATGTGCTGAGAATATGTGGGAACTCCTTCACGACTGTTGGAAAAGCAGTCCAACCTCATGAAGCTGGTTGAGAGAATGCTAAGAGTGTGCAAAGCAGTCATCAAGGCAAAGGGTGACTACTTTGAAGAATCTAAAATATAAATGTATTTTGATTTGCTTAATATTTCGTTGGTTTCAACATGAGTCCATTTGTGATATAGTTTCATAGTTTTGATGTATTCACTATTATTCTACAATGTGGAAAATAGTAAAAATAAAGAAATACCCTTGAAGGAATAGGTGTGTCCAAACGTTTGACTGGTACTGTACATTGTTAATGCTTTCAGATATTTATATGTATGTCTCTAACAGGGCATAAATATTGAATAGTCTCATGAGAAAAATCTGTCTAGATTTTTTGTTTTTTCTGACAGTCAAACATGGCCTATTGTTGATAGCATATAAGAATCATTTAAATTGTTAAAGAATTGCAAGAGGTCCAAATTGCACCGCATAGTAGGAATGACCCACCTGTCGGAAGAGCATGTCTGTGTCAGTGCAGTATCTCTGCTTCTGCTCTCCACCCTGCAGCACAACCACAGATTTGGGGGCCACCCCTTCCTTGGCCTTCAGGCCGTGGCATAGTCGCCGCCGGTTTTCCGCAAACAGGGCTGCTGACACTCTCAGTGTGTCCTTCCCCAGCCAATACACAGGTCTACAGAAAGACAGCACAGAAAAATGTTTTAAAATGTTGAACATTATTGGCTAGTAGTTTGCCATGTTTTGTTACCAACAGCATGCCTTGATTTAAATTCTGTACAATATTTAAAGGGGCAATGTGTGGAATCCAGTCTCAAACATTTACAAAATTGAATTTAAACAACAACTTATCCCCTGCTCCTGATCCCTTACAGAACGAGACCAGAATAGTATTAGCTAGTCCAGGGTGGTTTAGGGTGGGGGGGTGGTACTAGGAGATGGTACTACGAGAAAGTTAAAATGGGGAATATCCAAACAATGCCACCTTTAAACTCTTAGATGTAAACCTATTCACTTAGTTGTTTATCAACTGTGCAGTTGTGTAAAGTTACATTTTTGTGAGACTTTAGCAGAAGTGGTGAGGACACAAAGACCATCAGACCAAGTCTGGAACTCAAGAATTAAGACTGAACAACAGATGGACGTGTTGAATATTATTGCCCTAAATAAAACAGATTTACTGATCCCCAGTGTGTGGTAAAGATAACACTGCTGCCGATGTATAAGATCAAAGGTTACTCAATTTGATTTGTTAATCAACAACCAGCTTCAGTAAACCTAAAAAACCTTTCTAAACCCTTTACTGTCATTTAAGTAAGAGTGGTTCCTGTTAAAGAAATGTAACTAGTACATTAAAACGACAAACAAGTTATGATTAAGACACACAATTAACATCACATCCATGTTAACAAACACAAACTCTACTCCTTAACTTTGTACAGTATCTATCCCCAAGCTGTAGCCAAAGTAATAAAGTTGGTTTGATATGTAGGAGATTCAGACATTTTGACATTTATAATTCAATAGCTAGAGAACGGATTAAGTTAGCTACGGTTAATTTAGGTGACTAAATCATGTAATCTTGGACTACTTACATTTGCAAAAAAAGGTTAGGTTAACTACTACACAGGGAGTGAAAAACATTCTAGCTTGCCACGCGATCATTTTCTAAGGTAGGTTGATATAGCCCCGTGAACGACATAGTTTAGCTGATCAGTGTTAATGCAGTCAGTTATAAGAAATTAATGCACTCTCAATTACAAAACCGAAGAGAAAACGATACAGAATACTCACTCATGCCGTCCAGCCATGTTGCTCAACACTGAACACTATCATGTGACATGTGACTTCGCTTTCGACTCCGATCAGCTGATTTTCGCTGCGTGCGCAACGGGTGCGTTCATGCGAATTACTTTTGTCACAGGGGTGTTATCATAGAGTAAACTCAGGCTTGGGAAAGCCGAAATACTTATTTTGAAGGTATTAAAATTATTTTCTGAAAATTTGGGACTCGTCACATTAGATTTCCATTTAACAAAAAACTGATTTGGTATAATTCATCAGATCTATAAAAATGAATACATTTGCAATACCATTTGTATAGTCACAGAAACAGTACAAAACCTGACAAACGTTCACAACCTTTGATTGGAAAAACGCATTTCTTCCTATAACTTCCTGTAACTTTTTTAGATTGTCATAGACCTTACAAGTGCAACGTTTTTTGTAATTTTGGTGTCTGGTAATTGGTCATTTTCACAACTCTTTGCGTAATAGACAAATGACAACAAATCATTAGAAAAGCAGTGCTTTCGAAAAATAAAGCCCATTTCAACTGACTTGATAACACACACAATCAAATAAGTGTTTCCTCTAGAATCACATTTCACAATGAAATACATGATGTTCATTAAGATTTGAAATGATACAAAGTTGAAGTACAAGAGTGATAGCAAGAGGGGTTTTTATTTTTGGGGCATGTTGGCTGCCACTGGAATCAGATCACTGCCACAGCTACAAAAGGTTTTCATAGATGTAGCCTAATATGCTTGTATTCCTACTGCTGTATCATCAATTGTGCTATCTAAATTACTCTCAGAAATGGCTAATATATTAATATTATCTGAGATTAACAAATTACTTAGTTAATGAACTACATACAGTACATTTAGGTTATCTTTAACCATTTAATGTGTTTAGCATATCTTAAACAGAACTCACAATAACATTAGGTTTTTATTTCTAATCATATTATTTCTGATAACTACATATTATTTCTGTATCTACTAGCTGTGTTCAGAAGATACCTTATGTGGTACAATTGCTGGAAACCTGTCTTTTTGAACTGTGGACTGATTGCCATGTTGTTCTGTTTGAATGAGCAATAGTGGGATGGCAGGGCCTTTCTGGATATGGCCTGCCAGTGTAGGTGGCGTTGGATTCTCTGGAAGTGGGTGGTTTTGATCTTCAAGGATACATAGCAAAGATTTTCTTTTGGTTACTATTCCCCCTCAAAGCAGTTTCCTTTAGTGTCCAGGCAAACACCTTGACCCCCAGTTTAATCATTTTTACTAGGTCCTACATCAGCGGGTTCATGGTTGTTGGCATGCTAGATGTACACTATCCATGAAAGCACACTAAATTGACATTTTACATTTGATTAATTTAAGAGCAGATGCTCATATCCGGAGCAACTAAAATATTTAATATTTTTTCATAATGGCCCCCTGTGGGAATCAAACCCACAATGCACCATGCTCTTCCAACAGAGCTATTACTGACCCCATCCCCTACACTGTTCAGTGATGTTGCTCCTCTTAATGTTAAAGCAAACTTATTTTTTTCAACAGGGTGGACATGGTGAGGTTGAACCTGAGCATTTTTCAACAACTCTGCGTGCTAATCTCTCCACTGCCTTATCATTACTCCCAGTGAGGATGATAGTGTCACAGATGTTTGTGGGCCCTTGTTGTGTGGTCAGGCACCAGATCCTTTTCACAGAAATACCTGACAACAGATCATTTCTCTCTGAGATGTTTCCCAATTAAGTCCAAGAGGACAAATGACCTCTTCCTGAAAGCTGTTTGTGGTTAAGATAACATGCGGACCATAGACGACCTTTCAGCATCTTCCACTGTCCAGGATGTTTCAGCATGCTTGGCATCACTGCTGCTTGGAGCTCTTGGGTTAGGATGTGTAGTTCTTGGATTGGTACTCATTATGTACCATTTTGGTTACATACAGAGTGGGTGGAGTTTTGGATTTCTCATCAGATCTGTCTTCTAACTGAAGTGTAGCAGTTAGTGGTACTCACTTTCTGTCAGGTAGCTCAATGATGGAAACTCTTGTAATCATGTATTAAGCCAGGCATCAATAGATCATTTTAGTTGGTGTTGGGGACATAAATCAGCCTGTACAACCCTACCTCTTCCAGATCTCTCTCCATTTAATGGAGAACTATAATAAATGCCTCATCCACTGGGTGAAAGTCACTGTAGTTAGACTGTGTAAAGATTTTCTTAAGGTAGGGTGTTGGAAGGTCACCATATTTTTTTTTTTATGGACTGAATGTTTGTCACTCAGTTGTGTCGTTGTTACTAACATTCTACAGAAATGTGGAAGATCAAAATTGAACTTGGATTAGCCAAGTTCAATTTTGATCTTCCACATTTATATTAATACACATTTTTGATCTTCCACATTTACTTAATACACAATGGTTAATTACTGTTTCTTATGAATTACAGTCAGGGCATGGAAACATGATTATATTACTAAAGTAAGCAAATATCTTGTAGAAAACAACTTTCCCATAATCATTTTATCAAATGTATTTTTAGACGGATGGCAATGTTGGTGTTAGTTTGCAAAGTCAGTGAAAAACCGCTAATCATGCTAACATTAGCTACGTCCAATTTGATATACTTCCTTTTTATCCTAGCTAGCTAAAATTACACTGCATCTATTTGGTGACATGAAACATTATGGCAAAGGGTATCAACCATTTGCCTTATTTTGAGATGGTATTGTATTTTTAAAACACAGTTATGCACTTTAGATGAAGTATATGGAAAATATAATTCTGAAAACAGAAGGAAATTTTTTTTAGTGAATGCTTCCCGTATTTAATGGAATGTGTGGCCACCCAACCCACACCTCACACATACCAGAAAAGTAGCTAGTTAGCTGCCTAGCACCCACACAGACATTTCTGCTAGCTTTTCAGTGTTTGTAGAACAGCATTACGAATGAGTAGATGCAAAACTCTATAAATAATATTTTAATTTACTTCAGAATCAGAATATATGTGTTGCCTTTTAAATGCATATATGTACCACTAGACTTACTGAAATTTGTATCTCCCAAGTATAGTTAGCTAATTAGGCCAGCCAACATGCTTAGTGTTAGCCAATTATTTCCTTTTCATCAATGAATGCCATGTAGCTACAGAAAACAGTAAACCACTGGGATCGAACGGCAATAACGTGAAAGGCTGGCACTCCAGATATACAACTTCAGTTTAAGAGGTGTAGTTATAATGTATTTTAGCTAGTGTCAATTCATTCACTCCCCTCAGTTTTGGAATATTCACCATCTGGCAAAAATGTGGGTTACGTAGAATTAAACATACTGCAGTGATTCAGGATTGAGGGTTTTCAATCAACATGTCCAAGATTTAAGTTACCTCTTTTAAATATCATTGCTATTTGTATGGTGACTAAGATCCAACTCAAACAATTAAAGTACCAGCACTAAAACTCTACTGTACATCAATGGCTATTGTTCTGTTAGAGATGTCCTATTACTGTCCCTACTACTGTACATCTGTATGCTATGCTAGGCAAAAAGAGAGTGAGGAACTGGCAGAGTGTCTGGCAGAAGAGTTGGTGAAGTTAGTGTGATATCAGGTGTAGAAAGTGCAGCACAGAAGTAAAGATGATTTCATATCATCTGTGACATATTATTGTTGATATATCACTAGATTAGCCATGTTAAATCCTAACTGTTAATTGTCACTGGCTTCCTCAATCATAAACATGTGCTGTGTTAGGGTGCAAGAGTGCAGCTGGAAGAGGAGAGAGAGCAGAACCAAGACGATAATCAGTTAAGTTTCAGACAGGAAAGATTTGTAGGTGAGTTTGAAACAGGCTACTGTTTCAGGAAATATAAAGCACTGGTTCATAAACACAGACACAACATGGCTCTATCTGATTACCAATTAGATTATACAAGTATTTGCTCTAAGCAAAACTAATTATTTTAAGTTATGATGGGTCATTTTTATTAGAAATGAATAGGAACTGAAAAAGCTAGTAAAACATAATTGACTATTAATAGTGAAAGCATTTACACAACTGGCACATTTGTTAAAAAAAGCCAATTGTGTGTATTTAGGGAGTTAGGCTTTCTACAGTTCTTCAGAATCCATGCATAATATTAAACTTAATTAAAGGCACAGTGCAGTAATACCTATTTTGAATCATTCTGTACAACAGCTGATAAAACTAACACTTAAAGTGTGAAACATACTGATAAAATTGTTATAGAAATTTTCCTGATTAACAAAGATGAAAATAAAATCTATTGTTTTTTTACTGTTTTGGTGGAAATGTGTTGCAGTCAGAATTAAACAATGTTTTCAACAAACTGTTGTGAAATTTACTAGGGTTAAGCAATTCAACACAGAAATAATGACATTATATTTCAACTAAACAATTGTTTTGTTGGTATTGTAAAACATTATCATTTACTATTACTATAGTTTTTCAACAATTTAAAATATTACATACAGCTTCTGGTTACCAGCTATTAACTGATACCCATAAATCATTAGATGTTGAAAAAAACCCAGCTGCATTTGGCATTAAAAATGCAGGAAATGCAATCTCTAGGTATATTTCTGGGGGAGAATTGTTGTTGTTCGTAAGATCCGATTTACATTTTGCATGGTTTATTCAGTGATCCACTGACCAGGTAGTTTATCACACTGGAAAACCCTTTTGTACATATAAAAATGATTGTCATTTCTAAATAAGAAACCTATTTTTACACAAATACCCTAAACCTTAAACTAACCATAACCTTCAAATACTATAAAAACATGAGAATCTATACTTCTATAACCTCTTTAACCTCTATTTTTGGAGAACTGAGCCAAAAGAAGAAACAAATACTTCAAGGTCCCAATAATTGCAGTGGGCAATGAAAGTTATGTAATTATTATAACCATCCTTTTATATTTTGCAGAATATGGGCAGTAATCATTAACTCTTATCTTACATATTCAAGGTTCAAGAAATAATGCTGCTGTAGGTGCTTATCATACTGCCAAAGGTATCCCAGTTCAGGCTATAGACAGTGAAGGTAAATCCTCAATGGAAATGCAGCTATTGATATGCACAACCTGAATATTTTACAAACAACCCATATAGTCAGTGTGTCTCGCCATAACCTCCTTAATGCTCGGGTCAATCTGTCCTGTCTCAATACCAATTTTTAACGTTGCATTAGTTTGTGACAGGAGACTAGGGTCTGTCCAGATTACATGTTAATTTATCCTTTTGGATCCCACTGAGTCCAGCTCCTATCTAGGTTTCTTCTAGGTACTGAACCCACTAAGGAGTTTTTCCTTGCCACTTCGCATCATTTTTTTTGTTGTTGCTTATTGATGATGTAGAAAGCTTAAGATTAAGGGATGTGAACTTGCAGGCAAGATAGCTAGACTGAGTTACTTTCAAACCTTTACTGGTATTTTAGAATGATGCAGAAAAGCATACTTAGTTACTTTACAAAAGGAACAACAACCCAGGAGGATTTAGATTGTAAAATAAATTTGATATTATCAGAGACTTTGACCTGGAAATCATCCTGGACTTTCAGGCCCTTGCACAAAAAACAGTTAATGGACGTTTCAAGTGTTTTCTTCTAATAAAAAATATCACAAAAATATTGCTGTGCGTTTTGTTTTCCCAGTTGAATGCAACATTTAATTCATTGAATAAGCTATAACTGTGTAATTTTAATGGAGTAACCAGTTACTTTGTACTATATAAAAGGTCAGTTTGTAAAGGTGAATTAGTAAAGTTAGAAATTATTTTAATTTTATATACCTAACAGCATGTACAGGCACTTCCTAACCAGTCATTTTCCTGACAAGGACTCCATCTGGTGAAGACTGTCAGTATTCTTACATAAAGTAATCTACCATGATTTACTGTAAAGACACTGTTAAACGCAGCAATATAAATTGAGGAGTTAATTTAAGGAGTTTAATAGCAGGAGATGTCAGAGGAGTAGCAGCACTTGAAAAATTAGACTCGCAACTATACATCACAGTTACAGCAGTGTTATCACTTACCCTGAGGCATCTCTAGCCATTCCAGTTTTATGATTTCCAAACCTAAATCAGAGAAATTGTTCACAGCATGCACATCAGAATGAATAAAAGTTTTGAGCGCATAGACTGTTTGCCTTTCAAAGGTGCTGATGTTGTGTCACCATGGGCGCTCCACACAGCCACTTTAAATCTCCATCAGTTGTCCTGCACACAACCGCCTGCCTGAGGTTCAAACTCAGTCCAACCTGGGCCCTGTCTATGAGTAAACCAATCCATACAGTACTAAAATTCTCTAATGAATCCATCTTATGTCAATACATTTTTAAAACATACTCAACTTTCAGCCTCTAAGACAATTGTTCAAAGGAAAATTCACTGGGAGTATTAAACATTTCCCTGTTATAAAAAACAATATTTATAAGGCTGCCACTGTGCCACATCAACCATACTGTACTTAATATAAAAGCCCACACAAAATATACAGTAACATGAAACACCTTACTGCTTCAATCACAATCTAGGCTGTGTATTTGCTGAATCAAGAGAAAAAAGGGCCAGCATTGCATCGGTCCTGTTTCATAAACAAGAAACAACAAAACATTTAAAAAGACATTACTATAATATGAACAGCAGGGGGAGGTGTAACTCTCTATAGATACAGTGCTGTATGTGAATATAAAACTGAAAAACCATGGATGTACGAGTGTTTCTTGAATGTTACAAAACTACATGAACAAAAATCTGAGTAAAAAGAGAGAAGAGTGATTGCTGATTCACCATGATTCCATCATCAACAGTTTTGCGATTGGGAGCTCATAGAACATACACCAGACCAGAGTTGGGTTTTCTAAAGACATTTAACTTGCATATTCATTAAGGTATTGAACATGCCAGTCAAATACACAAACCACACCTTTTTTGTTAAATTTATAAAAAGAAAATGTAATTTTAACAAAAGTTGAGGGTCCAAAAGAACAAGGTCTAATCGTATGTCTTTCAACTTTTCATCCAAAATATATTGATGTTGTTCACCACCAGCAATAACTGTGCTTGACCAGCAGAGATGAACTGGATCTGCCAGATGAACAAACAGTACAGCAAAGCTTGGGGCTCCAGAATGTCAAGATACCCCAGTCCCTGTGTACAGTGCCAGTTCCCTTGCATCCTAAATGTTATCTCTACTGCCAGCTGCAAGTTCTGATGATACAGTTGAACCATAGAGCTTTGAACTGAAAATCTGAGGGTTTGGGACCATTACAGTGGCTTGAAGGATGTCCTAGAAGAAAGCAACGTTGGCACTTGAAGTAAACAATAAGACATACAGTAAGACATCAAACACTACTTGGGATATCGCTTTGTAAACATAGCTTGGCCAACTTCAAAACTGAATAGTGGTCATAAATATTACCATTGCCAATGACCCATAAATTTTGCATAAGAAGATACATTGACACCTTGTCATATTAAGACTCATGTCCTGTCAACTAAAATCTGGCTAGCATTTTCTAGCTAGCTAATCAAGAATTGTATGTTTTTAGAGACAGCTAGTTTTCATTGTGCACCTTTATTTCCCCAGTTTACTTAAAGATAAATGTAGTCTATTTGTTTTCAAAAATCTAAGCCAACCCCAATTGTTCTGGCCCATAGTTTGGTATGCATCAGTGTTAAGTTAAATAACCGCCTGTGTTTAATTGGCCCGTGGGAGTAGTAGTAGCATGTGAAAAGGCTGCAACAGACATGAGAACCACAGCTACTGTGACCACCATGGTTAATTAAATCATGGGTATGACATAACTGTCTTTAACCTATTACATACAGTAGAGAAGGAAGAATCCTCAGAAACTATAAACATCCTAGCTTCTGAAATCTATTTGTATACATACTCACCTCTAAAAATATTTGCACACTTGTAAAGTAATTTATTCAGTAATTCAATTTTGGGTTTTATAAATAGTATAAATGTGAAATTTTATACTGCTGCATTTGGTGCATTATGGGATATTAATGATACTGTAAGTGGACCCCACAGAATACATTTGGCCTACCGTACCATATTTGTGAAGTGCCAAAAACCTTTTGACCGCTAGTGAGTGCAATATATTGTTTCTAACATAACTAACCCCTTTTCACCCATTAGTGAGTCCTGCAAATGTATCTACTTGGCCTGGGCAGAAAGAAGGATTGTCCAGTGAAAAGTCTGTACCATTTTAACAGCTGTTGGAATTCCTCACCCTTCAGCTTGATATAAATATGAGTAGAGAGTAGTGTTAGTTTGTTAAGCCTACAAGAGCAACATGGAGAGTTCCACGAGCCAACGCCCTCCAGCTATAGTGGGAGAGAAGAAAAAGATAGGAAGAAAAAGAGAAACAAGAAAGCCAAAAAGTTCAGTCTCTGCTCTCAACGCAAAGCAGAGGAGATGTAGTTTGTGGAGACGTGGTGCAGCCAATAGGCATATAGTTTGCTGGCGAGGCGTGGTAGCTCTGCATATTTACACTCTTCAACCACCCAGATGAAGATTTAATTAAAACACAAGAAGCTGCCAGCAAGAGAGAGTCAGGAAATGGATGCAGCTGAGTGGGTGGCTGCTGCAACACCTTCAGGTGAATACATCTTCACATGATTACTACACCAGTAGCTTTCAGGCAGATGCATTGGAAGAAAGGATAGAAATCTGTGTGGTGGTTTGGTAAAAATGATACGTAACCCAAATGCTAACTCATTTATATATATATATATATATATATATATATATATATATACTATAATGATTTTATTCATCTTATTCCCATTTCAATGCTTCTACTCATAATTTCAGGCCAACACATTTCTCCTCTCAGTGAGAAAGAATAATCCTCAAGCCTAAAAGCCTAAAATTTCAATAGCTAATAACAGTGTTTATCAAAATCAGAATTTGTCTAGAATTCTTTTTACCGCTAACTGTGGCCAATGTCTGGACATGTCAGACATTAGATGAATGCTGGTCAAAAAGCAGTTTTCAAAAAGCAGTTTGAATATGACCTCTTCCTGACCTGCTGATTCATGAAGGCATCCTGCGTTTTACCAAACAACTTACCAGGAGACAGATTACGTCTGCATCTCTAACAGCTCTACAGTGTTTTAGCAAGACACCAAATAGCACCTAAAGCATTTCATTCCCTGGCAGTGTCACCTGAGAAGGACACAGGTGAGAAATGATATGTAAAAACCAAGAAGTACGGTCATGACAAAAACACAATGATTGAATCTTTAGGTTCTATCAATGGGTTCATGTTTATTAAGCATTTTTCCTCTTCAAAAAACAGTACCATCTACATCAAACAACCAACATGCCTAGTGAAGAGGCACATTGCTTGCTATAAAACACATCAACAAAATTCTGTCATCCCTACCTGCTTGCAAACCTGGCAAAACATTTGACAACAAACTCAGATAGTCTCTACAGTACACTGAAAGGAAAGCACTGACTGAAGCAACTTTTAGTTGATTAGGAACTGTTCATAATTACTGGAGTGCAGCTACTGGTGAAGAATGGAGGAGAGGTAAAATAAACAAGGGAGGACAGTGCATTTTTCCCTGGTTTACTTTCACCATTGTGCAGGTTGTTATAACGATGCTGTCTTTCCTAGCCCAAAGTCCTAGGAAAGACACCCCTGTTAAGTTTTTTAACTTGCTTTACGACCTATGCTTCTGACCTATGCCTACCGTAGGTCTGTAATAGGTTTGGTTTAAAAAAAAATGTTATTGGTTACAGCAAGAAAGAGGAACAACACATTGTAAAAGAGTAAACTATATGTGTATGTTCATATGCATGTTCAAAATACAAGACAAAATAATGAAAACACAAACCAAGGAAAAAGAAAACTTCCAAAACATTAGGGTGATACACAAGGTGTATCACCCTATGCCCCCCCCCCACCCACACACACAGACCCTCCTTTGAGAAAATTATTCGTTTTTTTCTCCCCAACCAATTTCATGATACCCAATACCTGATTAAGTTCCTTGGTACTATACTTAGTAGTTTAGTTTGAATAAGAATTTGAAATGTACTCCAAGCTATCCTTCCAGTGTGACAGTACAGGTGTTAGTGGTTCAAGTAAGATAAATAAGTACCTTCATTTCAAGGTTTTACTGGTAACCTACAGTACAAAGCATAACAAGGCCTTGCTCCTTATCTCTCAAAATGGATTTTGTCAAACGTAAGATACAGGCCTCCTTACTGTTCCTAGAATATCTAAACAAACAGCTGGAAGTAGGACTTTCTCTTATAGAGCTCAATTTTTGTTCTGCCCATCCATATGAGAGAAGCAGGTCCTATGATTGAGTGTAGTCTGCCCCAGAGGTGTAAAGGTGAATGACAAAACTGTATGGATGCAACAGCCTTGCTGTCTGTACCTACTTCACTCCACTGGGAAAGCCTCTCTTCAATGCTATTAATGCTATTATAGGGGATGAGCGACTGGCTTACTGTTTCCCAGTGCAGTTCCTTAGAAGGTGCATGGAGTCCCTATGAAGGTGCAGGAGTACATCTGCTTTTTCTTGTTATCAATACAGAGATGTGCACTACAGAAACTATTTGCTTATAACATTTTTATTTAGACTCAGGAACCAAGGAAAGGACCTGAACTTGTCATAAACAACAGACCCTTCCACCTTCCAAAAATGTGATGTATGATAAAAGACTATCGACCGCATCTATCTAAATATGAATGTCCCTGATTCTAGAATATACATGGAAATCCAATCCAAATCTGTTCTGAAGTCTACAGTACAGGGTCTTCAGTGACAGCATGACTTATTGTGATGCTATAGAAAGACCTTGACCTTCACCCAGTCGGTCTGAATCAGATATACATTAATATTCATCACAACTCGTGGAATATAATACAGGCTAAGCAAATGTATTCATCTTGGCCAGAAATTGACACAATTTATGTCCTAAAAGTAAAAAGTTGCTTAAAGAAACATGGACCATGACTATTCAATCCTTATCGCAGAAGTTCAGCTTGACAGTGTGATTGACATGTAAAGGTTGACCCAGACTACATACACAATAAAGGCTGTATACTGTATATTGGCTCAATCATATTACCTTTACATTTCTAGTGTGCTACCTGTAAAGCTTCAGCAATACAGACTGACTAGAACCCCTAATGTTAATCCACTTTCTAATACTCTGTTTGGACTCACACGTATTTAAATAAAGAAAAAAATGTTCAAAAGTGTAAATATGGCAGATGGTTTGGAAAGAGATCAGGATAAAAGGCACTACAAACTGGGCAGAGCAGAAATCCTGATCAAAGCCCTCTTTGCAGTGGCAGGTTAAGCAACAGCCACATCCATAACCCGGGACAGCTGTTTATTATGGAGAGGATTTGGTTTATGGGAGAAGCACTCATATTTCATTTAGATTTATCCATGTCAGTTTTTTTCTGAAATGGATTGTGCTAAATCCACTCAGTTAAGTTGCTAAATCATTGGAATTATTATGCAACTACTTCTCATAGTGGATGTTTGTGACAGAGTGAATCAAAATGTTTTGGGCTTCAAACAGATGTGTCAACCAAACAGACCTTCAATCGACCTTTGAATTTAACAATTCAGGTGTATATAGTATATAACTATTGTACTGCCTTTCTTTCCATTGTGGTGCAAAACCTTTTTATACAAACTGATTACAGAATGACTGTTACTGTATAAAGTCATACATTTAGCTGACAGTCTATGTAATTACAGCACTACCAATTCAGGATCCTCTCATCTTCCTTGCCTTTTTACAACTGTATTTCACAGGCCTGCTCATAACTATAATTACACACTAATATGTACTCAAAAGGCCATGTTTACCAAGACAACCTTGTGTTCACACAAACCACAATTAAAGTCAGTGAAGGACAGAGGACTTAAAGAAAGGGAGCTGGTCAACCATTCAAATAATTCAAAACGAGTTATTCTTATAGGACCTATAGGACTATCGAGTTATAGGACTATCGAGTTATTCTTTACAGCAAAATAAATTAGAATGATTGCTCTAATTTAAAACAATAAAAACAAAGGCATAATACTGATAATAATTAGTTATTAATACTTAAGACAAAAGTATTAATACTTTAGACAAAAGTATTAATAACTCATGATACTTTTGTCTAAAGCAGGTTCAATATTGTTTTGGACCATCAGTGTTAGTAAGATACAGCCATAGTAAACTCTGAAGCCTGACTGCACTGCAGAGAACACACTCTGGGACCCAGTGAAACATCCTGGGCCATGACTAGGTGACCAAGATGGCAGATTATCTGTTTGTTGACCAGATTTAAACACATTTAAATATTACACAAGTCAACAACATTATTTGGGTATTTGTTACCAGTAAACTGTTAAATATTTTATTTTCACTAGGCAGTTCATTTAAAATTGTGATACTAGGTTTAGACATGCAGATTAATGACAAAAAGGATTGTTTAATACAGAAAAAGGACCATCGATGGATAATGGCAGAAAATGCTGGGTTAAAATAGTAATTTTGATGCAAATGTACATTCTACTGTTCTGCACTATAACCTAGCAGTCTACAAAGAGCTCTATTATGATTTTAAATATATAGAATTCCTCATAAAGCCTTTTTCACATAATGTACTATATTCAAGCCACAGATGTGAACTAGGCCTTTTTTCACCTGGGGGTCTCATTACCAGATATTCCCAGAACGGTCTCTACAGTAGCTGCTCCCTTGGTTCGCACAGCCTGATCATAATGCATACTGAGTTTCTGATTTGAAAGTGCTTTCTACTGGCCTCTTATTTTTAGCATCAACATATTTACATCAACGTGACCACCAACGTGACCACCAAGAAAAACCTACTGAGAAACACATAGCTGGCCAGTGGATAAGACTAGCTGAAATAATGTAGACGCAACCAGATTACAACATGCAACCAGATCATAACAATCAGTTTTAAACTGATATGTTATGACGTCAGATTTGCCCACTCGATGTCCTAAAATTAATTCTTTTTTCATTTGCACCTGTGTGTGAATTCTTAAATTCAACTCTACCTGTGACGTTTTCCTTTGGACCCCAACTAGGTGTGCCAATGAACAGTTCACTAACTCTTTTTTGGATGTATCAAGGCTCGAAGTGTGAAAAATTGAATATGTGGGGTTGAGGGAAGAGCAATGTCTGACCAGAAGTCAGCTGGTTTGAAACATTTGTTGCCAGCCACCCTCCCTATTTTTACAGAGGCTCCATTTCTGACGACACCCCGTGCCCAACAACGTAAAGGAATGTCACAATGATCAGCCATTTGCATTCCTCCTCTTGCTGGAATGGTTTCACTTTCCTGTGGATAGCAATACGTTGCCCTGGCATGCCACAAATCAAAAGAAAAGCCACAATTTGCTATCTCCTTGCAGCTTTTCCCGGTCTTTGCTGTGGGAGCCATATCTCCATGCGCTTTGAAGTCAAAGCCACTGGCAATGTCTCAAGCGCTGCTGCCATCAAGCGAGTGCCTCTTCATTAAATTCTAGAGCGGCTTCTAATTACAGACAGTATCAAGAGCCCCTCCATGCAATATAATAGAGGAGAACAATGTGCATGACACAAATATCAAATACCATGGGGAAGATGGAGACACTGACCTGCAGCAATGGAAGATAAACATAAAATGGACTACATTTCAATCAAATGATAGATAGATATCTTATCTTAGTTGGATTAAATAACTGCTTTCTCGTAGCTTCAGAGCTCATGGAGTTTCTTCAAGGTTGTGTTACAGAAATTGCTTTTCAGACCATCCAAGTTAATATTCAAGACTGCTGCTAGGTGGGCCAATATATACACAGCATTCTATCTAATTAATGCAAGAGAGTGATCTTACTTGGCTGAACCACGGCTGAGTGTATGCTTCCCAGCAAGTTTGCTGAGCTGCAGCAATGAATTCTGGGATGGATGTGAGCAGAGCCTTTCATCCTGAAACTCTCTCAGTTCCCCTGTCACCTGCACTGTCTCCCAGCCACTCTATTTATAACTTGTAACCATAACAACTGCTGTATTCCTTGGTTAATCTGAGAGAATTTCTGTCGCTATGTGTCTTTTGTTCCTAGGAGAACTAGCTCTCCTTGTTACATGTGTACAGAGATCTCATCAGCGTTGTCAAAGCGGAAGAAAACCTTTTAAATACAATGACACCTCCCTCATACATGATCAACTTTTGTATTTAAAAAGATTAGATTATTTGTTAAAAAGTGAGACGGTAATTTTTTTGTTGTGATTGCATTGGCTGAAAACAAATACACAGAAAATATCCATACATAACCTGTAGCCGTACAGATGAAACAATGTGATATCAAATCAAGTTGACAATGAGGTTAATGAAAGTGTGCTTTATCAGATTTCCTTATTTTGCTTTGGACAAATTCAAGATGTCTGCATTCTTGTAGAAACTGAGTAACCTGAAATTATAGGTTCGTTTAAGTAAATTCTGAATTTGCTATTAATCACAATTAATTAAAGCAAATCCTGCTATTAATAACTTACTTGATAACATTTAGTATTGTTTAAAAAACAAACATCCTAATCAATATGCTTCCATGAAAGCACATGCCCAAACCTTTAGTATATTTCTGCATGGTGAATAAAACAACCATAGGGTGGATTGAGAAAGATTAAACTATCTTGACAGGAAAGCACAAGTCTTATTTGAAAGGTTTCATATTCTTTGCATTATTTTTCTGAGGAAGAAGTTTGACAGATGCTTGACAGGCTCCAATATCTGCCATTCCTGAATCAGTCTGGTACATGGTTATATCTCTTCAATGCTGCAAAGAGTTAAAAACAAAACAGGCCTTAAGCATGGCTGGGAGACTTTCAGTAACAAGCAGGCAGTACATATAGTCTGGTGTAGTAGTCCCACAGAGAGCAACTGGTCCACTCGTTGTGCTTAGCCCACTATCTGTTAGAGTATAGCATCATTCTAAGTGAAACAGTAGACCAAAGCAGCATTTCCAGTCTCCCATTACTCAGGCACATCCCATGCCCCAGAAAAGGAAAGTAGTGTTGTAAATTGTGTTTGGAAAAGCTCTCACCTACAGACAACCTGCATCAAGCAACCAGCTAGCCCCCATGTTTGCAAGTTGTAACACAGAACAGTGGCTTTTAGCTGAGGATGAGTTATGGCATTGTTTGACACCTTCCAGACTATGTCTCCTATCCCAGAGTCCTCTTGTCACACTTGTCCGGCAGTCCAATCACTCAGCTTTATATTTGCAAACCCAGGAGTGTTTAATCCTTCACTGTGGAGTTTATGGACCAACAGAATTTATTCTCCAGCCAATAAGATTGACCAAAAATAAATAAACAAGTACAGTATATTTGTTTTGCATTACAACAAGCCGGATTAAAATTATGATCGGAATCCTATTATTTTTTAATTTTCTTTTGACCTTGTTTAAATGCAATTTGGAGCGCCTTAAAAGATTATGGCAAGATGAGTCACATACGACTGTTTGGTAAGAAGAAATGGAAGAGCATAATGGTCCTCTAAGAGGAAAGGACGTGAGGACGATGTCCTGAAAATTAATCCTGAATCCCTTTCAATGACTTTTCAATGTGACTATATAAAAAGTGCTATTGTAACATTTACTGGCCAAACATCCTGTTTTACTCCTAAATAATGAACTTGTATGCAATTTCAAACTGATATGTATTTATATTACTACGTATTTCCAGAAGAGACCGATGTGAGTTATCCATCGTTGCTCACACAGTTTGCCCTTCAATCTCCATGGTGATCTTAACCACAACCAACAACACTCATTAAATTCACAAGACCTTTATTTAATAAGAGCTGAAACCCCTCCAAGGCCACCTTCTGCTGTTCTGCCGAAGGGGAGAGAAGAGAGGATGGCTCTACAGTTGTTTGCCTCTCTACCCTTAGGCATGAGGACAGGACAGAGGATAGTTCTATGGTGGGTTAGCTACACCCAGGCTTATGACTGCCTTCCTTAAATGGAGCTCTGACACCTTTGTTCTCTGAGACAGTAACAGCAGTAGTACGAGAGAGAGAGACAGCAGGGAGACAGATAGGCACAAGACAGAGAGAGACTCAGAGTTCTATCCTACTTTAAATTTAGAAGCTCTGCCCCTTTCTCCCCTTTTATTTTATTATAGTAGGATTTATCCCTGTTATGAATAAGCACATGGGCACTTAAGCTGGGGTTTAGCTCCTCCGTAAAAAGCTTGACCAAAATTAATTAAATGTACTGTAGCTTTTAGGAATAAAAGCCCAGAATAGCAGTGTTGTCTTCCTGTCATAGAAAATCAATACAATGCAGCGTGGTTAAAACACAAGTTTCCTGTTGCTTTAATGATATTGTCACACTATGAGGTTAAAATAACACAAACATTATGATAATGCCTTTTTTGTGTAAGAGCTGCTTGAAGTAATGGCTAAAATTTCAGCCTATTACGGTGGGATTGAAATATTGGCTCAGATTAGATTATGACATCCCCATCTGATTTTAACAGCCCAATTACAGTTCATCTGCGTAAGTGGGTGGGCATTCACATACAATCAGGGCTGTTAATGTAAATTTCATTGATCTTCCAAAAATGCCTGTCCATTTCCGTCACAGCCATAACTCAAGTTTTGTGGTTCCGTTAACATTACGTGGTATTACATAAAATGTTGACATTTTGTGTCTACACTTCCTTACAAAGGGTTCTACAAATATTTACATTATAATATTTACAGCAAAAAAGTCCTTGGGTATAGTGGATGGCAGTACAACTGACCATCACTGTCTTGGTTTTGGGGGTTAGTAATATTGTATACAGTTGCCATGGCTCATCACCATCATGCAACACCTTGTGAGCTCAGTTGTGGTACAACGCCAGAGAGTGCATTTTTCAGGTGTGTAAGGATTCTGGTTACAATTTCTGGTTAAGCAAATAGTGTGACAAGCACCAGAACAGCATGTGATTGTCCTGTACTCTTAATGGACTGTACACAGCCAGAAGAGGACTGGTCACCCCTCTGAGCCTGGTTCCTCTCTAGGTTTCTTCCTAAATTTCGGCCTTCTTAGGGAGTTTTTCCAAGCCACTGAAATTCAACACTGTTGTTGTTTGCTACTTGGGGTTTCAGGCTGGGTGTTTTGTAAAAGCACTTTGTGACAACTGCTGATGTAAAAAGGGCTTTATAAATAAATTTGATTGATTGATAAGATGTGCTTTGGAATACACATATCTTGAAATCGACGGTTCCAAGTCCTCTTGGGAATGGGTTGATGAGTCAGGGACTCAGTTAATCACTTAATAATTGGATATCTTGAGTTCAAAAGCAAAAAAAGGTAGATAAAAGTTCAAAGCAAAAAAAGGTAGATAAAAATATGAATTTATCAGCAGTGGATTGATTGGTTATCCTAAAGTTGGTTTGATGTCCCTAGCTTGAATGTTTCAAAGTTCTCTTGTTTAGTTATTTAATGCGAATATAGGCAAATCAAATGTATTTATGGTTAATTCAGTTATTTCAAAATAAATATTTTTTGAAGATGAAAAGCATTATAATGAGATTTGTAAAGATTTTTTATATTGATTTTTAAGTTAGGATAGCCTGGCAATTCAAATAATATCATAATTCAAAGAATTTAGACCTATGACATTCCCAAGCAACCTTTGGTGGGCACATTTGGACTATTTGGATTCATATTAATTGCTTGAGCACTACAGAGGGCTGAAGAAAGTGAATATAATAATAATAACTTGAAGAAGAAGAGTATGTGAAACATCTGCAGTTGTACATTGCTTTGCAAACACATTTAATAATTACTTTCCAATAATTACATTTGCAGCGTTGTTGACTGTTAAGGGCCTCTGGCTGTTATCACTCACTGCAATGAAATGGAATTAATAAAATCAGTAAGTGCTCACTAATCCTGACAGATTGAATCCCAATGGATAATACAAACCGCCTTGCCACCACTCCTAACCAAGCAAAACTACATTAAACAGTATTCAGTAGGTACAATGAATCCCTTATTTTCATTTTCATTTATTAATTGCTATTTTGTTGATGATGCAGACATTATTGCAACCATTATTCTTGTGGAGTTTTCTATAGGCTACTTATGTCATAGTAGCCTGTGAATGTAGCCATGGACTCTGCAGTAACTGTTATTTTTTTGGCAGGGGGAGGCAGGTGCGATCGGGAAGGAACTATGACAGTGCGTTAGGGTGTTGGGACACTGTGAGTTTGGGGTCATTGTCTCTGTCCCTCTGTCACAGAGCATTACTCTGAGCTGGCAGACAGCATCCCGGTGTGACCTTTCTACCAGCCCTGCAGCCAAAGCACCCTTGCCTTGATGTGTTCAGACACACAACCTTCTCCTGCTCCTCCACTACATGATGCACCTGTTCTGTTACATCCTCTCTCTGTACTGATTAGAGACAGTGCAGTGTCATAGACAAAAGGCTCCAGCCTCTCCAACATTAAAACATATTCAAATATACTGGAAAATAACGTCAGTTTTTTTTCAAGCCAAATAGCCCGTCTTGTTTGGCAAATATTATGTAGGATATTTGACATTAACTGCTATCAGCTTGTTCCTGTCAACATACTTGATGCCTGGTTCATTCAGTTCCTGTTAAACACCAAATCCACCTTATAATTAATGCAGAGGAAGTCGGCATTTGGCAATGATTCAAAATGTAAAGCCTTTATTTTAAATATGCACGTTTTATTTCAATTTATGAAGCATGCATACCTTGTTTTAAAATAGCCTAGCCCATCACTGTTTACTGTCCATCCAACACAATTACAATCCTAGGGATGTTAGCATCCCATGGTAGTCGTATTTGTAAATCACGCTCTTTCAAAATATATGAACTGGTATGTCTGTAATACGAACAGCTAAAATGTATTTTGGAACATTTGCACAATGCAGCTGGGTGTGTATTGCTCTGTTTACAATGCAAAGAAATGAATGTTTGTCAACATTTAAAGCCAAAATAAGAAGATATATGGTAAAACATGCTCAATGAAAAAATACACTACTCTTTATTGAGTCTAACAAACAAATTTCACCAAACATAAGCAATGTCTAACTGTCCCATTTACAGACATTAGAGAAGCATCCCAATCTAATGCTTATGTGTGGATGTCATGGAGGAGACTACTAAGTTTGTAGAGCCAGTGTTTGATACAAACATTACAGACCCAAAGATAGACCACACAACACTGTTGTTTCCAATGGGAGGCAAGTGTAATTAAGTTTGGCTCTGCCCTCCTTTCTAGGTTCTGCTTTCTAAGTGTTGTGCCTGCTCATGACTCTAATTGGTCAAGTCATGCACAGAGTCTGCTGTAGAACTATGATGTGAAGGACAGATAGTGTGCGAGTTGAGAGACCAATAGGAAAATGAGCTTTGGCAATTGTTGCATAGCCACACATTTTCTTACTGCCCTAAATTGAGCAATGTGGCAGAGTAAGAAGACATGGAAAAGGCAGAGAATGTAAGTAAACACCAACTTAATAAAATGAATAGCTTAACATTTATCTGTCTATTTTTATTATATATTTATTTTACATCCCTAGCTTCCAAAGAGTTCATTTATACCCTATCCTCCTACTATTTGCCTGGCTGTCATTGTATGTGAGAATGGTGTTTCAGTTAACTTACCTAAAAGATATGGTTAATAAATATTGGATACTGTTAAATTCCACTTTGTTCCCACATTGCTCTTCCAACCAGGAAGTCCTGAGTGATGCAAGTACACCAGGCCCAGGATAGCATAAACTGACCGATACACAAAGATTTGTAGCAAATTTAGTCATGTTTGTCCTAAGCAAGGTGTAACAATAGTTGTAACCAAAGAATGTTATTGATGTAGCAGCAGAATTTAAGGAGAACTAGCAAGTGTTTCTTTATCTAGAACGCAAGTCTCCATCCAATAGGGGTTGCTAACAATGAATTTTCACACACTAAATGCTGAAAAAATACTAATTTCTTAAGTTGAATAACATTTAATTTGTCCCATGTTAAGTAAACATCAGATGAAGACTAACAGTGTAATGCAACCTTGAGGTTCATTTTCCAAAAATGCTCTTAGAAAGTAAGAAAAAGAGATACTAGACAATACAAATAAATACAAAAGACAGAAAAAGATCAGTGCATGTGCAAGTGTGAGTGGGTATGGAGTCACTACTAAAGGGTTAGTGCAAATTTAGTAATTATTTTGCAGACTTGTTTTACAGTCTTAATGCTTGAGGTAATGTGTACAAGGGTCCTGTCGGTTAAAAACATGATGATCTGGTACAGTTTGCTGTGCGTGCCATGCAGACGGCTAGAGAGAAGTGTATGACTTGGGTGGCAGATATCTTTGAAAATGTTATTGCCCTTTATTGGACACTACCTCATTTTATATGGTGGATGGCAGGGTGTTTGGCCCCTGAGATGAACACAAGCTTGCTAGCTAATACTAGTAAAATTTGATGCATTAAATTTCATGATAATGCAATTATTGCTCTGTTGTGATTTAAGTTCAGGAGTCAACCCTTAGCAGCCTACAACTACAGTTAGGTCCAGAAACAATTGGACACTGACACATGATTTGTTATTTTGGCTGTTTAGCAAAATATATTCATGTTAGAGTTAAATAAAGAACACGGGCTTAAAGTGCAGTCTCTCAGCTTTAATTTGAGGGTATTCACATCTAAATTGGAGGAAGGCTTTAGGAATAACAGCTCTTTAATATGTAGCCCCCTCTTTTTCAAGGGACCAAAGGTAAACAAAACAGGTCATCCATAGGCTTCAAAAAAAATCATCAGAGATAGTAGGAACATTAGGAGTGGCCAAATCAACAGTTTGGTACATTCTGAGAAAAAAAGAATGCACTGGTGAGCTCTGCAACACAAAAAGGCCTGGACATCCACGGAAGACAACAGAGGTGGATGATCGTAGGATCCTTTCCATGGTAAAGAAAAACCCTTTCAGAAGATCCAGGCAAATGAAGAACACTCTCCAGGAGGTAAGCATATCATTATCCAAGTCTACCATAAAGAGAAGACTTCATGAGAGCAAATACAGAAGGTTCACCACAAAATGCAAACCATTCATAAGCCTCAAGATAAGAAAGGCCAGATTAGTCTTCTAAGAAAGAAAACATCTAAAAAAAGCCAGCCCAGTTCTGGAACAGCATTCTTTGGACAGATGAAACTAAGATCAACCTGTACCAGAATGATGGGAAGAAAAAAGTATGGAGAAGGCTTGGAACGGCTCATGATCCGAAGCATACCACATCATCTGTAAAACACGGTGGAGGCATGGGAAAGCAACCCAGGATTTTTTTAAGGCAATGAACTGGAATATTCTGCAATGGCCAAGTCAATCACCTGATCTCAACCCGATCAAGCATGCATTTCCCTTGCTGAAGACAAAACTTAAGGCAGAAAGACCCACGAACAAACAACAACTGAAGACAGCTGCAGTGAAGGCCTGGCCAAGTAACACAAAGGAGGAAACCCAACGTTCGGTGATGTCCATGCGTTCCAGACTTGAAGCAGTCTGTACCTACAAGGGATTCTCGACAAAGTATTAAAAATGAACATTTTATTTATGATTGTGTGAATTTGTCCAATTACATTTGAGCCCCTGAAATAAGGGGACTGTGTATGAAAATGGTTGCAATTCCTAAATTTTCATACAATATTTTTGTTCAACGCCTTGAATTAAAGTTGAAAGTCTGCACTTGAATTGCATCTCGGTTGTTTTATTTCAAATCCATTGTGGTGGCGTACAGAGCCAAAATTATGAAAATTGTGTTAGTGTCCTAATAGAGTGGATATAAAGTCTACACACCCCTGTTAAAATGCCAGGTTTTTGTGATGTAAAAGAATTGGAAAAAGATAAATCATGTCAGATCTTTTTCCGCTTTTAATGTGACCTATAATGTGAACAATTCAATTGAAAAACAAACTGAAATCTTCGAGGGGGAAAAATGAAAAATAAAAATCTTACAATAACCTGGTTGCATAAGTGTGCACATCCTCTTATAACTGGGGATGTGGCTGTGTTAAGAATTAACCAATCACATTAAAACTCATGTTAAATAGAAGTCATTACTCAAGTGGAGAAAATATGGCACAACAGAGACATTACCAAGAACTGGACGTCCCTCCAAAATTGATGAAAAGACGAGAAGAAAACTGGTCAGGGAGGCTTCCAAGAGGCCTACAGCAACATTAAAGGAACTGTAGGAATTTCGGGCAAGTACTGGCTGTGTGCTACATGTGACAACAATCTCCCATATTCTTCATATGAATGGGCTATGGGTTAGGGTGGCAAGACGGAAGCCTTTTCTTACAAAGAAAAACATCCAAGCCCGGCTGAAGTTTGCAAAAACAAACATCAAGTCCCCCAAAAGCATGTGGGAAAATGTGTTATGGTCTGATGAAACCAAGGTTGAACTTTTTGGCCATAATTCCAAAAGGTATGTTTGGCGCAAAAACAACACTGCACATCACCCAAAGAAC
>JACXGI010002945.1:0-13105 GCA_016801175.1 Esox masquinongy
TATATATATATATATATATATATATATATATATATATATATATATATACTGTAGCACCATGGTGGCTCTTTGTGCATCTGGATGTCGAAAAACAGACTTCCATTGTCTTTTCTTGTTCACATTCTTACCTGTCACACCCACAGACACAAACAAACACTAGTGTGAACATAAATGAAAAGAATAGAAAGGAAAACAGCCCCAAAATAAACCTGGGGTGGGCGGGCGTTCAACACTACAAGAAAGTGCTATACTGGCTGATCTGAGATGTGGGCATTGTGTGGAAAATAATGTTTTTTTCCCTGCTTGGGATAGGGTCCCTCTACTGGGCTTTGTTGAAATCACATTAAAATGGCTGAACTGAGTTCCCTGGAACATGAGAGATGGTAGTTCAAACGTCTAATGGTATTCTAAAGATGTATAAGCCCTACAGATTGGACCAGATAAACTGATACCCGGCTAGTATTTAAACGCATTTGCTCCTCTTGGAATTGATAAGATGCATTACTTCATTGTCCAGGACTGAGGCAAGTTACCATGCAATCCAAGAGTTCTTCTATACAGAACCAGACTGGGTCATCAAAGACATAAAAGACAGACATGCACGACCAAATACTGTATTTTCTCTGAAACACAGCTGATTCTCTACTGTTCAAAAGTGTTAGGGGTTAGGGCCACCTTCCAGTTGAAAGGTTTCATGAGAGAAAACGTTGCACGGTACTCAACAAGCAGCCTGGCAAGTAAGCGCGATTGATTCTGGCCTGTCAATTGGACGGCTACCTGACACCCAACCTGGGTCGCCCCATATCACGGCTGAGTCATTTCCAGCTGGGGAACATTGGAGCAGAGGCCCAACCCAGCCCAGCCCGCACCGCAGAAGGCCCAGTGCGGGAGGCGTGATTCCTCATCCGTCATACTCATCCGAAGAACTTGAAAGGAAAGAGTTCTCCGCCGATCTACCGTTACAGTTAGTTTGACCAGGCCAACCTGCACAGCCACAGGGCTGAGACCATTCTCCCCCACACCTTCTGTGCAGGACATGGAGATGCTTTACGTTACAGTCCTGGTGACTGTGTTCACCAATTGTTTACTGGGAAATAATGGGTAATAAACATGAGAGAATTCCCCTCAACTGACAAGAGCCTAGTACAAAATGGTGCGTAACATATTGGAAAGAGTAAATTTGAGCATTTTATATGAGGTGGTGTTAGCGTTTTTTGTCTCAATTTACTGTTTTAGTTAGAATAGTAGAGCACTAGGGTGCAATTTCCAAATGGGGTTCTACATCAGCATTTTTTTTGTTCTGACATTTAGCCATGTCAGCTTACATCTTTTAGACAGGAAGTTAGCATAGCCAGTCTTTCTACACTTGTGGTAATCTTGGTGGAATTACTAACCAATGGATGTTCTAAGTGAATCTCGCTCTGACATTATATTAAAAACTGTGACCATTTCAAACTGTGGCAACATTTTTAGAAAGAAATTAGCTATGAAAAAAAATGTTCTCTACGTCCCACGACAAATTGGACTGAATTGCCAGAAATGAACCCTTAAACTATAATGCTTTTATTTGCTTTGAAGAGGGGGGTCACTTAGGGCTTCACAAAGTCCAGGCATATATTATATTGTTATAAACACATCTACAAATGCAATGGTACTAAATAATGACAACAGCAATGTACCCATTAACTTGACTTTGGACAACCGATATAGTAAGCTACAGAGTTTGCATGCAGGTTTGTATCATGATTTGTATGCAGGACTTATGGCTTTTACACTCACTAAGGCCAACAAAAAAAGAAGAGCTGTGAGCAAGGATGTTGCTATTACACAAGAGTGTCCACTCAGTGAAAGCTACTGTAAACACCATCGTGGATCTGTTGTATAACTAAACACTCTATTTTCTCTTCTTTTTTCCCCTCCACTTGCGTGTGAAGCAAGGCTGAGTTAACTGAATCCACTGACCCAAGTCACCATGACTTTGTTTGTTTCCCGTTTACTTCCCTTCCTGTGGCATTCAACGTTCGGTCGCAGGCGGACTGAGGCGGGGGAGATAGCACAGGGTACAGAGGTCAAACTGTAGTCTGTTGGATTAGGACACTCCCTGGCTTCTGAGGTCGTGTTACAGGTCATAGGGGACATCGTTCCTGGTTCAGCCGGTCGGGCATGCGTGTGTTCTGCGTAGTCTCCATTGTTCCTAGTCAAACATCGGAGAGGACGTGACCCTTGCTTTGGGAATGGGCTGGGGCCAGGAGAGAGAGAGGGTTCAGAGAACACCAGCAATCTACTGACGATTATGATGATATTGCATTGCAGACAACTGAGGTTTTCATCCATTGGAACGAAGAACCATGTATGAATTTTTGAGTACTGTGAAATATTTTAATTGTGTCATCATTTTTTGTCAGAACACATTTTGGTCTTTGTCAGTAGATTCAGCTTTGTGAATGGTACCTGTCCTTCATTGTAGTTGTCACACCTGAGGTGTAGCGGAAGATTAGCCCAGGTGTCCGGCAGAGGGCGATGCAACTGACCAGCACCGTCTGGGTTGGGGGGGGGCTCAAGCTGCCACAAGAAGTCGCGTTCTAGCGTCTTCTTGTGGCAGCTTGAGCTCCTGTTAGCTTCATCATGGTGGTTGGTTGGAGGACTCCTACAGGCACTTACTAGTTAAGCAAGTGATGTGACAACAAGCAGAATGGCAATGGATGTACTTTCAACTGTCACTCAACTGCGTCTCCTGAAAGTTGCAGCAAGGAAGCAGCGTCCAAATCCTTAATTGCATACCGTGAGGTTTGGGTGAAAATCTGGGAATAGGTGAAAAAGTGTAATAACATATTTTCATTTGACAACTGCCAGGCAGTGACTTTACCACTAGATATATCTATATTTGTCACATGAAACCACTCACATTGTGCAATGTGCTCTGAGACAGGTATTTCCCACCTATGTGCCCATTTCTATGCTTTCCTGTTTTTATTTACAGACTAACTAAGAAACACGTAAACGTGCAAAATAATGAAGGTGAACAATGAAAAAAATAGCTACCATTCCCTGTGCCAAAAAATAAATTAACAAATAATACTCCCCAAAGGAAAATAAATAAAATAAAACAACAAATACAGCTCTGGAAAAAATTAAGAGACCACTCCTAATTTTTCTTAAATCAGCATCTCTACATGTATGGCAGCCATTCCATTAGAGTGTCTGTTAAATTCCAACACAGGCACACCGCATTTTACTTAATGAGGTGCTGAATAGGTGATTACCTGAAACAAATCTAATTTAACGAGGAAAAGTATAAAAACCACTGCTGTAGTCATCACTATCCTCTTGCAATAGGACCAGCTGTATGGCAACAGTGCAAGTAGTGCAAGTAGTACCTCAAAGGTAATTTGAATAAAAAAATAACTATTCAGCATGACAAAAGAGTTGAAAAGAAAACCTTTGAGTGAGGAAAAGAAGGGTTCAATTCTGGCTTTACTGGCAGAGGGATACAGTGAGCATGGTTGCGTCCATCCTGAAAATTTCAAAGACAGCGGTTCATGAGAACAAGGTCAAGCAACAGACATTGGGGACAACAAAGCTACAGACTGTCAGAGGGCGAAAACGACTGTCCACTGACCGAGATGACCGTTAACTCATTCGAATGTCACTCAACAACTGTAGGATGACATCAAGTGAACTACAAAAACAATGGCAAAGAGCAGCTGGGGTGAAATGCACGGCGAGGACGGTTCGAAACAGGCTCCTAGGGGCAGGGCTGAAGTCGTACAAAGCTAGAAAAAAGCCCTTCATCCATGAGAAGCAAAGAAGAGCCAGGCTGAAGTTTGCAAAAGACCATAAGGATTGGACCATAGAGGAATGGAGTAAGGTCATCTTCTCTGACGAGTCAAATTTTCAGCTTTGCCCAACACCTGGTCATCTAATGGTTAGACGGAGACCTGGAGAGGCCTACAAGCCACAGTGTCTCGCACTCACTGTGAAATTTGGTGGAGGATCGGTGATGATCTGGGGATGCTTCAGCAAGGCTAGAATCGGGCAGATTTGTCTTTGTGAATGACGCATGAATCAAGCCAAGTACAAGGTTATCCTGGAAGAACACCTGCTTCCTTCTGCTCTGACAGTGTTCCCCAACTCTGAGAATTGGTTTTTCCAGCAGGACAATGCTCCATGCCACACAGCCAGGTCAATCGAGGTGTGGATGGAGGACCACCAGATCAAGACCCTATCATGGCTAGCCCAATCTCCAGACCTGAACCCCATTGAGAACCTCTGGAATTTGATCAAGAGGAAGATGGATGGTCACAAGCCATCAAACAAAGCCGAGCTACTTGAATTTTTGTGCCAGGAGTGGCATAATGTCACCCAACAGCAATGTGACGGACTGGTGGTGAGCATGCCAATACGCATGAAAGCTGTAATTAAAAATCAGGGTTATTCCACCAAATATTGATTTCTGAACTCTTCCTAAGTTGAAACATCAGTATTTTGTTGTTGAAAAATGAATATGAATTTGTTTTCTTTGCATTATTTGTGGTCTGAAAACAATGCATCTTTTTTTTGGTTATTTTGACAAGTTGTTATTTTCTACAAATAAATACTCTAAATGATAATATTTCTATTTGGAATTTGGGAGTAATGTTATCACTAGTTTATAGAATAAAACCAAACTGTTCACTTTACTCAAACATATACCTATGAATAGTAAAACCAGAGAAACTGATAATTTTGCAGTGGTCTTTTAATTTTTTCCAGAGCTGTATCACAATGTGTTGTTATGTGATTTGTAAATTATAATTATTGTCTTATAAACTATTCCAAAATCATTCATGAGTAATTTACCATCAAACAGAATCACATTACGTATTTGTTAATGTGATTTTAAACATCTTACTGCAGGAGTTGCCAAAAGGAGAAACAGCCAGAAAGTATGAAATATCACAATCTAGGCCCGTAATACCAGCAAGTGTGTATCTTGGCTCTGCAGTTGAATGGCTTTGCATACATTTCTGGCTGCACTTACTTCCACCGTGTTTATAGTATTTAATTGGCTGGATACGTATTCCCTGTGTTTTTACATGTTGCCATGCACCATCTGAACTTGGGTACACAAAGTTCTACATGTGATTTACTTTAATAAGTTTAACTTAAATTAATCGAACTCGTCAAATTTGGCAAGCCAAGGACTGGGGCGCTACGGAGCCACACATTATATTAGATTTCCCAGCAAGATAAATCATAGGCACAAGAATGAAATCATTCCAAATACAACTAATTAACTGCTGTGTTTGGGCCACACACACGCACGCTCACACACCTTGAAGCACGGTTCATCCGTTGGACTCCATGAACACAGCTGAGATAGCCATCAGAGGTTCTGTGAAAGTCAGGCCCGGCCGTGCCGGGTCGTGTTATGGGGATACGAGTCAGGAGGATATGTGCTTCTATTTCTCTATAATTGTTTTAATGGACGATCTAAGCCCAAGCCTCTTCCTCATCCCGCAATTTAAAAACAACACATATAGCCTATGCCACAAAGGGCACCTGATAAATATATACCATGAAGTCTAATGAAAACATTTAATTTGATATGTGGGAGACAAACTTATCCAGAGTAACTTACATGAGCAAAAATGGCCGACTGTTTTGCTTGAGTATTTGACCTAGCAGCGTTTCATCTGCCGCCGATCAAATTAAAACAGGACATCTGTACTGGCGGAGAGTGCTACTGACCCCATACAGACACAGACACACCAATGCATCGCAACATAAATATGTCGTTACACACATTTACACACAGACTCTAAAGCTGACTCAAACAAATAAAAGCCCACATAAACAAAACACGTGAGCACAACGTTGCTCCAACATTGGCTACATACTGTACACAACGGTGTGTTGTAAAGAGGACGGTTGTTTAGGTCGGTAGGGACGAAGGCCTGGCTATAAAAGCCGGCCAGTTCAAAAACCTCAGAGTCGTGATTCATAAAAGAGCCTTCTAACTACAAACAAAGCAAATGGGGCACATCATGCTTTCCATGCCGGAGCTGGTTTAGCTGTTCAGGGCCTGACCTGGGCTGTAAAAACAGCAGGGTCTCCTGTGGTCCGGAGGCACAGTGGGGGATCTCTCTCTCTGTTATCCTCCGGGATCGCTCGCACTCGAGAGAAAACATTACAGCAAGATGAGAGGGGAATGGGTCTCGGCCGGGGTACTGCAGTATGTTTCGGGGCCGAGGTGAAGATAAGAGGAGGCTGTCTGGAATATATTCAGATGTCTGGAGTGGGGAAAAGTAGGAGAACACAGCTGGGATATTATTACAGTAAGCGTCTCCCATGCTAACATGTAGCACTAAGTTATGTGGAATTGGCGTCAAATTTACACAAGCTATCGGCCTATCTGCTAATGATCCAATATTTGCTATGGCACACATTCACATTTTCTCCAGAGCGGCTAGAAAAGCATTTCACAACTTCTTGTTTCTGGAGATCTCCTTAGTTAAGTCCAGGGGTGTTAGAAAAGCATCCACTCTGGAGAGGCAAGAGATTTATTTAATCATGACAGGACACTCGGTGAGTTTCTAACAAACGACCCAGCAGCACAGCACCGGAGTGTAACCCTACACCATCAGAACCGATGTCTGGGAATAGATAGATGAATGCCTTTGTGTTCCTTCGGGACCCACAATTACTAATCTACCCAGAGGTGATTTAAGAAAAGCCAGGAAGTACATCTAGACACATATGTAACAATGAGTCTTCTTCTGGCCAATGCCAACACCTGTCCTGCCAAAGGAACAAGTTGTTTTCTTTTAAAGGGGCTTGATGTCTTTATAATCTTTGCGGATCAGGTATTTCACATACTGGCTAACAGCTTGAATTCTTTTATCAATAGCACATAGATGTAACATGTCATGGAATTAAGTAGTTGTTGACCTTTGGAGTAAAAGTGCCACATAAATCTAATGTAATGTTTAAAAAGTTCTTAGAAAGGGTTTCTCCAGGGCCTGGTGGGAATGTCTTGGAGGATATATGTTCTGATCTTCCACTTTACCAAGCACATTGGGAATTGATGCATTAAGAAAAGATTGTAGCTAATTATTGATTTAAAATCTGGAGGAAAAATATTAATTATTTCCTACTTTCTATGTTTAACATATCAAAACATAATAATCATTAGTCTCCATTTAATTTGTCAATTTCCTTTGGGCCAAAACTTGTGTAAATGTCATTGCTACTTTTTATATGTATTTTCACTTGGGATTTTATGATCAGTGTTTAATTAAAGGGCCTTCAACAGAGGAGTTATGGCATAGATGAAAACAGATGTAAAAATGAATGGGTTTAATCAACTGACTCTTCACATTCAATTTAGAGTGAATTTACAGTGAGTATTCTTTGACCTCTGGAGTATTCTTTACAGTGAGTATTCTTTGACCTCGTTTGCCTCCCTCTAGCATATTACAGTGGCTGGGAATAAGATTTTTAAGTGCAGTGGTTGTCTTTTCTAAATTCAAATGACAACTTATATATGCATATCTTCCACATATTTAAATGCACTGTCTGTTTTAGCTTTTTTGAATGCAATGTAATAAGATTGATCCATGTATCTTGTACACAGGATGTTCACATAACATGACAGTGATTCACTGTGATTCACTCTGGAATTCCAGGAAATATGTATCTTCTTTCTATATACAAAATAAACGATATGTTTACAGTGGCAGTGAGCTTCTATAAATAATGCAAAATGTCCCCTGATCATCTGAATCTGTAGATTAAAGGATTAGTACACCCTGGTAGATTAAAGGCATAGTACACCCTGGTAGATTAAAAGCATAGTACATCCTGGTAGATTAAAGGCATGGTACACTCTGGTAGATAAAAGGCATAGTACATTCTGGTAGATTAAAGGCATGGTACACTTGTAGATTTAAGGCAAAGTACAGTACACACCGGTAGATTTAAGGCATAGTGCAGCCTGGTAGATTAAAGGATTAGTACACCCTTGTAGATTAAAGGCATACTGTAGTACACCCTGGTAGATTAAAGGCATAGTACACCCTGGTAGATTAAAGGCATAGTACACCCTGGTAGATTAAAGGTGAAATGCTAACGGCTGATGAAGCCCACAAAGACAGGTTATAAAAACACAAGAGGGTTTATTATCTGTATCGTGGTATTGATCTGGTTCTAAAACTCCCATTCGTAACCATAGCATTCAGCACAAGAGGGTAGGAAACATTGTGAGCTGTTCTTAATGGCGGGGAGAAATTACAAGTGTGATTTTTTTTTCAGTCAACTCCAAATCCAAGTCAACCAACTGAATTAAATTCACAACTAGGCGTAATTACATTCCAGAATTGTACCTAGTTGTAAGTACCTAGTTGGCCATTCCAAATTTGTTAAAGTAAATAAATAAATTACCGAAATCCCAAAGCAGAAAAAAACTCTTTCCTAATAATTTAGTTGAGCAGAAACAAGATGACAGTAATTCCCACTGACTCCACATTTACTGCATTAAATCTAATAAACAAAGATCCTGCGTGAGAAAAGGGACAGAGGAATGAAACGTCCTTATCTCCATGTCCTCCTTCACAACCTCCCCAATAGCACTGAGGATTATATGTGACATAAAAATCTCCAGCTTCTTGAGCCCTGTGAGAAGATTCATTGGAATTCGAGGGAGAGTTTTGTAGTTTGTCCGTGTGTGTGTGTGTTTGTGTGTGTGTGTGTGTGTGTGTGTGTGTGTGTAATATGTATTTACTGTTGTACGTTGATCTGGATGAGTCCATCTGCTAAATAACTTAAAAGTAAATGCTCTTCATGTACAGTGTGTGTGTGTGTGTGTGTGTGTGTGTGTGTGTGTGTGTGTGTGTGTGTGTGTGTGTGTGTGTGTGTGTGTGTGTGTGTGTGTGTGACTTCTTCCACAGCCCACACATCCCAAACCGTCTCACTGACAGGGGCGGGGAGAAACTTGGGGACTCTTCTAACCAACTGTTTACAGAACTGCCAGCCTGATTATTTCTGGAGTCACTGTACTGCCTCACCAGATCTCTAATCCCACCACCCCTTCTCAACTCTCAATCTGCCATACGCAAGGTCTGTCTGAGGCAGTGCTGGAAGTAATACATTACTGTAAACTACGGTTGTGGAATGATCACATAAAGCTAAACAAGTAGTATATTAACTTCATAACGGAAAGTACTCACATAATAATGTAGTTCAGTATATTAAAAAAAATCACACTAAAGAAACTTGACATGAACTAAAGTAATTTTTACTGCAAAAAATCCCCATTGATGATCTGCTACTGGACAGAGGGATGAAAGTACAAAGTAAAAGTACTCAGCTGAGTTCACCATTTTTGAGAAGTTTTTGATTAAGACATAAATGGCCAGATAAAGGGAGTTCATACTAACCAGTGATTAATGAAATAAAAAGGAATGAAAAAATGACCCAATAAGGTCACTATTTAGTAATGATTTCCATGTACCTGGTCATTTAACTCTTATTTGGAACCTCCCAAAATCGGTGAACACAGCTGAATACTTTTTTTTTTTCACCACTATTAGATGGATGAAAATGAAAATCTGGGAAAACAGATTCCTCAATTTCCCAAAGAACCCCCTCATATTGATTATTTTATACTGTGTGTATAAAGAGACTGGGATATCTGGGGTCATCCCAACTTCATAGCTTTCCTTTCAGTCACCGTAGCAATTTCATTTATTATTCTGGTACTATAACAACACTGCTTTCTACAGCCGCACGCAAACAGCAAGGAAAAAGATATAGATTAGCATAGTATATTACCGCCTGCGTTTCTGTATGATGTCAATAGGCCTGTTGACTGAACAGGGCGATCCGCAGATATTCCCATTCTGCACTTGGAAAGAGCGATCGGCAGAGAAATAGAATGCACAGTTGGTTGGCACACTCATCCTTCACCTTGCTTCTTTCTCTCTTCGCGCACGTGTCTCGTCTTAGGTCGCCAGCCCTGTACAGAACAGGGTCACTTTTCCTTTTTCTGTTTTGGGAGCCCGCTATTCTGCAGTTACCTACGATTCTCATGGCCTCTCGGGCAGGAGCTGTGTCTCGGGCTCCAAGAATTTGGGGTAGTAGCAACGGTCGAAATATGCATTCTAGCTGTTCTTCAAGCATTGGGAAAAATGCAGATTGTTCATTTCTTCAGCACATCTTAAAGCAAAACCCTCCACACTCCATTTCTTTGTTGCGTTTGGCTTGATGTCAGTGGCTTTCCATCTCCATGAAACATTCCATGTTTCAGGTCTCTCCTCAGGTTCGCCAACAGGACACCGGCATCTCCTTTTAGAGCGCCTGTTGCCCTCTGGTTGTTAAAGGAAGCCTCAGCACTGTCTCTCTCCTTGTATTCCTACAGGAATTGAAGGTGGAAGCTGTGGCTCCTCTAGACTGCCTCTCTGACCCTACGCAGCCCGTGTGGGTCTGTGTGTGTGTTGCGTGTGTGCATGTGTGTGTGTGTGTGTGTGAGTATACCTACACGGGAAGCAAGTTTTACAGTGAGGTCATAGCAAAGAAAAGGGGTGTGGCCTCAACACACATGGCTCCCGCCTCCTCGGGACGGCTGAGGCGTTAACCCTTTGCTGCATCTCCAGGAGATCAGTCTGGAACTGCAGCACTGCATTGTGGGGTACTCAGCTCCTAATACTCTACACATGTGCTGTAATATGAATGACAGCTTTAGCAGATAAAACAACATTCCTCTATTTTCTCCCATTGGCCACAGTAAACATCTATTGCCCAGATTTCGTAGAGGTTTTAGTGGGAAGGATGATTGTTTCCAGGCTGGCTGAAGGATATAGACAGTGATTCCTACCTCCTGCGGCACAGGTCCTCATAATGAATTACTTATAGTTTTGGCATAGACTTCCTCCCACACTTCCCGTGTGTATTAAGCTAGCCTACGCAAAAGCCAAGGCCAGATATGGCCATAGGCAATGTATTTCTGAGCACCCAAAATGTGATCTGTAAGTATGAGACCTTCTGACTGACCCACTACAGTCTCTGGAGGAGGTTTTACAGTGAGGTATTTCACAAAAAAGCAGACATGAAACTGAAAGAAAAATGGTAACAAACATCTAAAACCCCCAAATGCCCCAAAGGCATGGAATAATAGAGCACATAAAAACAGATTAACTTTAGGTATTCAGCGGTAACAAAAATGTAATGGGAAATCAGATTGGTAAAACAAAATAAATATGTACAATCTCTACTGCAAAAATATTCCATAAAACTGTAAACTGCCAACGACTGCCTGGCTCAAGAGCAAAAAGGCCCACAGATACTAAAATGCATTTATTCAAGAATCAAAATCCATTGCAATCCGAAACCCATTGCAATCCAGCAGTTCTTCCACCCCTCTACCTGAGTCAGGTGTTCCTAATATCTGTGGGATTGCAATAGGTATATTTGAGGCCACAGGGGTGTGCACATCAATCATGTAAAATAGACGGCACAACATCCGTTCTGTTTGACCTCTCTCTGGTACACGTCTCTGTAAACCTGCTTTCACTGTTCAAAATGTCTGAGAAAAAAGCTACTGTACTTCAGAGTACAGTTAATTTAATAGGTTTTTATTTACTACTCAAACCAAGAGTCTCTATAGGGGATCCAGATTTAAGTTGTATCTGCTTCGACATTTGGAGTAACCCCTCCAATAAGTTCCCAGTGTGCTTTGACTTTTGAAGTGAATTGAAAGTGTTACCACCCAGGGCTGTATTTGTTAGTGACAGAGACATGGTTGTGGAATAGATCATTTTCAGTCCTGTGGTCACCAAGTGAATTCCCGCAGGATAGCTTTGAAAGGTGGACAAAACCGAGGATACTGTCTTTTTAGGGATTTGACATATACCAGATGGTCTACTTGCAGTGCAATATTCTAAAAATGAAAAATAACATTTTGACCTATTTCACCACAGATCAAAATAAAATCATGAAAGAAGGAGCTAAAAGACTTTCGGGGCCTGTTCTTGTGATGTGAATAGATTACTACCCACTCTATATTCTGTATTATGAACAGTTTTAGGAGACACTGTATCGACGTCACATTCCTGGAAGCGAGTGGACGTCTGAGGAAAGCCAGAATCCTGTGCTAAGGTCTGGTCAACGTCTTCCTATTTGTCCTGAGACAATGGTTATTAAAAAGAAAATGTTGGAGCAGAGAGACACAGTGTGTTTGCATGATAATCTGTTAGTAAAGGTTTGAATCTTGACTATAATTTGGGCCGTAGCCGACACGGGGAAAGGTGGATATGATTCACGGGGCCCATAGTTTGGGGGGGCCCAAAGATCGTAATAATGTCAATGTTGTCTATAAGTGAGGGGGTATATATTTTCAGGGGCCCCAGGATTCCTAGCCATGGCCCCTGATTGTAATAGTCAGCTTGGTGTTACAAATGGTGCCTTAGTCCGCTGCGCCACCAAGGAGGCCAAAGCCCGAAAACGTTTACCACAAACGGTGGCCAGTTGTGTTAGAATACATCAGACTGTACCATCAACTAAAATAGTGATAGTGTCACGAATTGAGTCTTCACCTCCCTTGTCATTCTACTACTATCGGCAAATCCTCAACAAAAGGCAAGGATTCTTGTTTACTTAAAGCCTGAACATGAACAGTAGCACCAGTGTTTGGTCTACAGGCATAGGTCAACCAAGGGAAAGTTACAGTTGGCCCGCATCACACTCAACAGTTGTTCTTCAGACCCTGCGGTGGTGTGTCTGTCTACATCCCCATATATTAAAACGAATAGACCCGCTCAAGTTGAAAAGTAACTCTGGTGCCATGAGGAGGCATTCATGAACATGAACTGCCAAGAAAAACAAAGAGACAAATCACATTGTGTCAGAAGAAAATGAGCGAGGGAACTTGCGAAAGGTCAGGGAAAGTTTTGTCACAGCAACTATTATCTTAGCGGAAAACGTGTTGACCTTACAAAAGAAGCCCAACCAGTTGTCACTCAGCTAAGCACAAACTGGCCCTGGTGCGGTGCTTGCCAAAGCCTATATTTAACTATGGCTCAGAGACGTCAGACGTCGTGCTGGAGCATGTACTCTAGTGAGGTATCAGGGT